>BDUI01000671.1:109175-131186 GCA_002335545.1 Apodemus speciosus | reverse complement strand
TTTTTTTTTAGCCACTGAAATTACATCTCTTGATGCTCATCTCATTTGAATGATGACCTCCACGGGTATCTGTGAAATATTACTCTGGCGTGCTCTATAGCATGGAAAACTTTATTCAGCAAAGCAATCCTAAAAATCAGAGATAACTTGGAGACTTGCATCCTTGTCTGGAGGGTGGCAGGGTTATTAGTCTACAGGTTGCTTGCTTTAGACTTTGTGCTCGTGTACAAGGTCCTGCAGATGGATAAGACTGGTCGTGTACCACAGAGGCTGCAGGCATTCGCAGGCTTCGGCCTCGTGGCTTTTCCTGCTACTATTTCAATTCCGTGTCCTATCTCGGGGTTACCTGTGTGACTGCAGATTAATCCTTTTCTCTTCTGAAAAATTGTTTCTGAAGAACAGCTGTGTCTCTCTTCTGAATTCCTTAATTATTTATCCTCCCTGATAAGTTAAACCTTTCGTTAATGYGGTGAATTGCCAAGAGCACACAGRACTGCTTGGATCATGTAGCAAACTGTATAAACATTTGATAGGACATTTGAAGACACCACATGCTGAGCCACGATCTATACTACTACCAGGTGCTGTGGGATCAATAAAGGTAGCCTGGTGTTGGAATCCTTGGTTGTTGTTTTCTTAACTAACATGAGAAGGGTCAGAACAAGACTGTCCTGGGTCTTGCCAAACTTGGACATACAGGACTCTATAAGATAATCAAGTTAAATCAACAGAATKWGCTAGTTCACATATTCATGCTTGCACACACATGTGTGTATGTATATGTGTGTATRTATGTATATATGTATGTGATATATATCATGCTTACATAATTAGTCAGTATTGATATTTGTAGTTGCATCCTTGCACTGCTGGTTCTGGGATACCACCTCATATTTCCAATTAAGCATTGTCAAGAAAGAGTCTTTAAATGTTTTTTTAAATGAGTAGAACTTTCACTTTGGCCACGACAAGAGCAAATGATTAATAACGATACAAAACACCCTTCTTTGCCAARAATAACAACCCTGAATTTACAAGTTTATCAGTTAATATTTGACTTCTATGTTGTATTCTGAGGTTCTGGATTTGTTACTAGAAATAACAGCCTAATACATCCCCTAACCTGTTGACCTCATTGTATGAATAGCCTCTGACCTATAAATATAATTTTTCAGGATAGTGGTTAGGTTTCTGGTTTCTGTGTATTTCTGTCTGGTCAAACTATTGTAACATTTATGCATTCATTCTATTACCCGTCTYCTTGGATAATTCATATTCTCATAGGAAAGTAAGAAAAGCAAGAAGAACAAATAGCATGTGATAACTCGAGCCCTTCCTGAGAATTGTGACTGAGGAGATCTGGGGAGTTCAGTTCTTATAAATGAAAGTAGGTTTCTGGAGTGGACAGAGGAAAAGCACCTTCTGGTATATCTGGATCTAGTTCTCAAAGGCTTTAAAGATTATAATTAGTTGCTACTTAATCACATGGCTGTGGGTCTTCACAGCTTCATTTCTGATCTGCAGTCCTGTGGTCAGAGAACAGATGAGATGGGCAGGGCCTGGGTGTTTTTGTTTGGTCACTTCCTAGAGACAGTTGGACTTTGCCTCATGGACCACCTTATGCTCTAGGCCGTCAGGCTAGAAGAGTAGTTTTGCCGAGCTGACCTGGACAAGGGTTGAAAGCAGCAGGCTTGTGAGAAGGCTGTGAAGCAATAAGGACACCTCCCCTCTCCAGTGACATGTGAGCTTGCAAGGATACACAGTGAAGATGTGTTTTGATGCTTTCTCCTCCCCAGGAGGAAACCCAAGATGCAAGTTCTCCCAGCACCAGTGTGTGGGCAACAAGATTAGTGCAAATTGGTGATGAGATTGAGGACATGTAGATGTGCCCCTTTCCTTATTCTGGTGAGGCTTCAGATTTCTAACATGGTCTGTGGACACTCTCTAAGTATGTCTTTAAAACATTGCTAAACATAGACAATGGGCTTGGGAGCTGTTCCTCCAAACACTATCCTTTGAACTCATAGACTTTAAATATGAAGTGAAGAAACCCTTCATTAAGCACAGTTTGAGGGAGACTTAGGATAGTTTAAGAGTTTCCTGTCCAGAGAACTGGTCACTTGAGGTGAGGGTATTTTAGAGTGAAGTCTGGTCAGTTTACAACTATCCCCAGCCACGGTATTAGAAGTGAAGTTATCTGAAGGAAGCATCTCTGGCCTTGAGGAGTCTGCAGATACGTCCCTGGGAGGAAGTAAGGATGTCTGTTTGGTTTATATATTGATCTCCTGACCTTTAAAAATAACATTTCTTTTTCAGTTCAGAAACTTGGATTTCTCTTCTTGATTGTGCTGATTCTGTAAGTGAGAAAAAGGTTGTTAATCTCATAATCACTGGTGTTATTAAATGAGGTAWATATTAGAAGGAGGCTTTTCTCTTTAAATCATAACCTTATGGCAGACACTCTAGGTTAACCTCTCATGGCTGTGTCAGTGTGTGTCATTCTTCCGCGTCAACAAAGCCATCAAACACATAGGCTTATATGCCTCATCTGTTTTTGTTGTTGTTGTTGTTGTTGTTTTGTTTTAAATCCCCTGTATTTTTGGCTTCTTGGAGGATTATGCTCTGCTCCAGAAACATTTCTGATTGACCCTTAGGTCCCCTTTGCTTAGTGGGGATCCTTTCTACTCCCCRTTTTCCTGCCCTTGCTTTCTGCCTGTGTGTATTTCCATGGTCTCATAAATATATCAAGTCTCTTGGATTGTTTGGACCCTGCCAGCAATTTCTGTTTTCTTCCRTCAGCATCTTCAGGAGAGTCGTGTACACAAAGACAAAATGGCTTTCAGAGTAGGCTACATTCCCATTTCAGTATTGGTGCAGACATCAAATTGAAGGCCACTCGGCTCTACCTGCTGCTGGTTGTATCAGCTGCCTGGAGATTAACCTCTTCTAAGGCTCTGAGCTATTTTTGAGGTCAAGACTGCAACAACATTAAAGCTAGAACCCATTAGAAAATCACTTTCATCATCTCTCCTTTTTCCAAATCAGTGGCTTTCCCCCCCCTCCTTCTGATCTCATAACCCTTTAATCTCCTTTGTAGCAGAACAAGGAGACTGTTAGTGTTTGCATCCGATGAGGTTAGCATCCTTCATAGATAAAAGTTTCAGAAGACACCAAGATATTAGAGAAGTGTATGGAGAGATGAGCTTCATCTCCAAGTGGACTGGCTCAGTGCTGAAGGTGCCCTGCTCCCCTTGTGCAAGCAGGGCCATTTTTTTTGTGGATGTTTTGTGCAATCCAGGCTCAAAGTCTCCAAAAGAGACACAGCAGAAAGCCTTTTGTTGCATTATTTCTAAAGGCTTGAGGTTTTGAAGGGAAGGGATTTTGTTTTCCTCGGAGCTACACAATGGAGCTTTCACAGAACCTCTTTTAAAAGGAATAGCTACAGCCTTTGTGTGGAAGGGTGTGTCTCTTGGCAGGGTCTGCTGATGCAGACAGACTGGCTGGTGATTAACAAAGGTCATTAGACTTTGGAATCTGGCTAGCAGCCTTAGATGGTATGTCTTCTGTGTGTGGAAGGAAGACTCCCAAGAAACCAAGGCATTCTGGAGGTCCCCTCTCCAGCACATCCCCAAATCCTGCTGCAGAACAGGATCTGGTCCAGGGACGTCCTGATCTAACCAGTACTCTGCTGGGACTAACGAACCAGCCTATCAATCATGGAATAAAAGAACCTTTGGAGATCTTTGGTGAATGACATTTGAGGAGGAGAAAGGTGCTGCTTTCTGAGAAGAAATGAAAACAGTTAATTCTTTGTTGGGAAGAGAAGAGCTTAGGAGGAGCCCAGCCTGTCCTCGTAGCGTTCACTTGTGATTGTCAGCCTAGCAGAATCCAAGCGAAGCCATGTTGTGCACGGAGGAGAGGCTCTGAGCTAAAATGGCTGCTCCTACAGCTCAGAGGACTAGGGCAGCTCAGTGAGTCTTAGAGCGTCGGTGACGCAGGAGCTGCTATCTCCTGAAAGTGTGATAAACACGTTCAGCAGAGCTGTGGCTTGCTTGGCTGAGATGAAAGGGCTAAGCTGGGGGATGGGAGTGCGCATGGGATGATCTGCTTTTTTCTGTGAAGTATTCTAAATGCAGGAGTTGTCGTCTGCACCGTGGAAAAATTTGTTTTCAGGTCTAATGGACTGTGCGAAAGGAGAAGTGGGGTGGGGCTCAGTGACTGCTGTAATTTGATCCAGAGCTGATAGCAACCTCTTCCACATGATTTGGGCTGGTGCTAAAAGCCTGTGTATCTGGAATATTGAGACTTAGTTAGCTGAAAGGACTCTGGTGTCCAGTTCAATGTTTATTGAAATAGGATAAATTGCTGGGTGAAGAGCAGAGGAGGTAAAATATCTGTGTCTCACACTGCAAAGCTCTATCCAGAGCTGGACTTGGCCAGAACTTATTTTAGCAGGCTACGGGTAGGAGCATTCTGTCATAGAAAATCCTCATGCCATGGCTTCTTGCACCCCACTGACACATCATTACTGGACTTTGTTCCTCCAGCAGAAATCACATATCTTTTATAAGAGAGGCATAGAGAACTGCATCATGGAAAGATCTGGCTGTAACCTGAATTCTTAAGACATTTGGTTCTAGATTACAGTGACTTAGTAGGGTTTGTGATGTACTCTGTGAAGTAGCATATTCATTCAGATAATAACTGGGTATCTCCTCGCAGGATATATACTAAGCTAAGGAGGACTACACCTTCCCAATACGCTTGGCACTTTGTGGTGAGACTCTGCCTTGAGCTAGCGTGAAGCTTGCCGTAGATTTCAGTCCCACAGTGAATTACAGAGTAAGGGAGATGAACTCAGCTCTGCTTCATTCCACGCCAGGTCACAGCTTGATTCTTGCTGTTGTTTTATATCCAAGTCTAAATTTCATGTTTATAAAAATGAAAGGGGTGGAAAGGGAACGCTCTGACTCAGTAGCCCCTCTTCAGAGCTACCAGATTCTGTGGTCTTGTAGATGTAAATGGATGTGCCAAGGTACAATCTTAAACCAGAAACTGAATTGTCATCTAAAGTTGGTTGCTTGGAAATCTCATGAGAAATATTTTATGACCTAATTAGACTGGAGAAGCTGTTAAGTTTTAATTGGTAGGTAGTAAAAAAGCAAATAACCACTCACTTCATTGGGGAGGGGGAGGGGTAACTACACTATTTGGGGAAAGGAAAAATGTGAACCCTAGTATCAATAAAGATATTAAAATAATAAAAGCAATACCAAAAGCCACAGCCATTTCCAAGAGTCAATTCTATTCTACCATTTGGTGTTAAAACACTAATGTAATAATATAGAAATGGATAAAAGAAATTGAAATTTTCTTGCCCCTCAATGAGGATGGATGTCCTCTTTCCTTCTAAGAAGACGCTAGTTCAAAAAGAAAAAGTCTAAGGAGAAGTCAGAATCAATATTAAGTTATCTAGAATTCTGAATGTGGTGGAGAAACTCAAAAACTGTACCAACTTTTGAAGTATTAATGTTTCCTTGACAGATGGCATTTGAAGATTTATCAAAGCAGAAAACATTTATCTGAGTTATCTTTCCTTTGAAGTTAGGAAATCAAGGACTTTGTCTCTATTATGTCTGATTGCCTCTCCTTGGCCACTGTTCGAGTTGCCAAAGAGGAGCAGGAGAAGGAAGGGTAGTGATGTTGGCGTTCATCCCATGAGCAGATCTGTAGCCTCTTTGGGTTTGTGGTGAGTGTGTTCCTCATGATGCTCTGTTCTGACCTCTGCCTCAGGTTCCTGATGTGAGAGGGTAGCCCCCAGTCATGGAGGTGCTTCAGTGCGATGGCTGTGACTTCCGAGCCCCATCTTATGAAGATCTCAAGGCGCACATCCAGGATGTCCACACGGCATTCTTACAGCCGACTGATGTCGCCGAGGACAATGATGAGGAGCCGCTCTCTGGGTCCGTGAATGCTAGCAATCAGACGGAGGTGGAGTTCTCTTCTATAAAGGATGAGTTTGTGATTGCAGAGGATTTATCAGGTAATTCTACACCAAACTCATATGTCTGAGAAAGCTTGTCATCATCGTCATATTATTAATATTATTATTATTATTAAACAGTAACCATAGGTCTTATGTTACTGTGGCTTCTGAACTTTCTTACTCCCTGAAAGACATTTTTACTATTTAGGCATCATTTTTCTCTTAGTTATCTTAGGTTATTGTCCTTTTAGTGGCCCTGTGTGTTCCTCTTCTAATGTTGAAATCAAGTGTCTCGGAAAGTTCTAGAATGAATCTTACAGTTGGTGAAACTTGTCTTTATTCTGTGTCCAAAGCTATCTATGATATGTTCACCATTAACACTCTGTGGGTAGCCTTCAGTGCATCTTGACTCATCATGCCAGTTAAATGTGATACTTATTCAAGAATAACTGAAATGGTGCTGTTTTGTGTGTTTGAATTTCATATGCTCTTTCGCTTTACTTTTCTCATTTTAATCTTCTTAAATGTTCTCTATAGGTCAAAGTGCATCTGCACTGGGGAGTGGAAGTTACTATGGCCACAGTCCAGGATATTACGGTCAGCATATTAGCCCTAATCCCAAACCAACCAACAAATTTTTTCAGTGCAAGTTCTGCGTGCGCTACTTCAGGTCCAAAAATCTCCTCATAGACCATACTAGAAAAGTCCATGGAGCTCAAGCTGACGAGAGTCCCACGGGACCTCCTGTCCCAGGGTCCTTAAATTATAATATCATGATGCACGAAGGATTTGGAAAGGTCTTTTCTTGCCAGTTCTGCACATATAAATCACCTCGGAGGGCAAGGATAATTAAGCATCAGAAGATGTACCACAAAAACAGTCTGAAGGAGTCCACGGCGCCACCACCTGCCCCTGCTCCACTGCCAGACCCCGTGGTCCCACCTGTGTCCTTGCAGGACCCCTGCAAGGAACTACCGGCAGAGGTCGTGGAGCGCAGCATCTTAGAATCCATGGTCAAGCCTCTGACCAAGTCTCGAGGCAACTTTTGTTGCGAGTGGTGCAGCTACCAGACCCCCCGCCGAGAACGCTGGTGCGATCACATGATGAAGAAACACCGCAGTATGGTCAAGATCCTTTCTAGCATCAGGCAGCAAGAAGGGACTAATGTATCTGAAGTGCAGAATAATAATGAACCCAGCCCCACATCTAACTCCACCTACCTGTCCATGAATGCTGCAAGCCGGGAGGTGCCCAACACTAATGTCTCCAATTTCAGGGGCTCCATGGGCAACTCTATCATGAGACCTAATTCTTCTTCAACTTCCAAGTTTTCTTCTATGTCTTACCCTCAGATGAAGCCGAAGTCACCTCATAATTCTGGCCTTGTGAACTTGACGGATAGGTCCCGTTACGGAATGTCTGACATGACCAATTCATCCGCTGACCTGGACACTAACAGCATGCTAAATGACTCTAGCTCTGATGAGGACTTGAATGAGGTAGACAGTGAGAATGGTTTAAGTGTTATAGATCACCAGGCGTCAGGATTGTCTGCAGAGCAGCTGATGGGCTCTGATGGCAACAAGCTGTTAGAAACCAAGGGGATTCCATTTCGAAGGTTCATGAATAGGTTTCAGTGTCCCTTTTGTCCTTTCCTCACCATGCACCGTCGCAGCATTTCCCGTCACATAGAAAATATCCACTTATCTGGAAAGACAGCTGTCTACAAATGTGACGAGTGTCCGTTTACTTGTAAGAGCTCATTAAAACTCGGGGCTCATAAACAGTGTCACACGGGTACGTCGGATTGGGACACTGTGAATTCTCAAAGYGAAAGCCTGTCTTCCTCGTTGAATGAAGGAATGGTATCGTATGAGAGCTCCAGCATCAATGGTAGAAAGTCGGGAGTCATGCTGGACCCCTTGCAGCAGCTGCAGCAGCCACCACAGCCACCTCCACCACTACCACCGCCGCCGCCGCCACCATCATCACAGCCGCTGCAGCAGCCTCCGCCGCCACAGCTGCAGTCACCACACCAGGTGCCACCTCAGCCACAGCCACCACCAACACAGCAGCCACAGCCACCCACACAGGTMCCACCTCTGCACCCTTACAAGTGCACCATGTGCAGTTACTCCACCATGACTCTGAAAGGGCTAAGAGTCCATCAGCAGCACAAACATTCATTCTGCGACAACTTGCCAAAATTCGAGGGGCAGCCCTCGAGCCTACCACTGGAAAACGAGACAGATAGCCACCCCTCTTCTAGCAACACTGTGAAGAAAAGTCAGACCTCAATTCTTGGATTGTCCTCCAAGAATAACTTTGTAGCCAAGGCCTCCCGGAAGCTTGCTAATGACTTCCCTCTTGACTTGTCGCCTGTGAAGAAGAGAACGCGGATCGACGAGATAGCCAGCAATTTGCAGAGCAAAATCAACCAGACCAAACTGCAGGAAGATGCCATCATCAATGTCGAGGACGACGAGGAGGAAGAGGATGACAACGAAGTAGAGATCGAGGTTGAGCTGGACCGGGAAGAGGAGCCGACGGACCCCATCATGGAGGCTCCYGCTTCCTTTGCAGCCCAACAGATTTGGGCCAGAGACGCCAGTGCGGCCCAGAAGGAGCCCAACTATACGAGTATCACCCACGATTACACTGCCACCAATGGGGCTGAGATCGAACTCACGCTTTCTGAGGACGAAGAGGATTACTATGGCTCTTCGACAAGCATGAAAGATCACCAAGTGTCCAACGCGGCTCTGCTGAACACCCAGCCCCCTATCTATGGGACAGAACACAGTAATGAAAATACCGATTTTGGTGACTCTGGAAGGCTTTACTATTGCAAACACTGTGACTTTAATAATAAATCCGCCCGGAGTGTTAGCACCCACTACCAGCGAATGCACCCATACATYAAGTTCAGCTTTAGGTATATCTTGGACCCCAATGATCACAGTGCAGTGTACAGGTGCCTGGAATGCTATATTGACTACACCAACTTTGAAGACCTCCAGCAGCATTATGGGGAACACCACCCAGAGGCCATGAATGTACTCAACTTTGACCATTCGGACCTGATCTACCGGTGCCGGTTTTGTTCCTACACGAGCCCGAATGTCAGAAGCCTGATGCCACATTACCAAAGAATGCATCCCACGGTGAAAATCAACAACGCTATGATCTTTTCAAGCTATGTTGTAGAGCAGCAGGAAGGGCTGAACGCTGAGTCCCAGACCCTGCGGGAGATTTTGAATTCAGCTCCCAAGAGCATGACGACATCGACGCCTGTGGCTCGTGGTGGTGGTGGTGGTGGTGGTATACCAGCTACGTTCAACAAAAACACGTCTCCCAAGACCTTCGCTCCAGAATGTGAAAACCAGAAGGACCCTTCGGTGAACACCGTTGTCGTTTATGACTGTGACGTTTGCTCGTTTGCGAGCCCCAACATGCACTCTGTCTTGGTTCACTATCAGAAGAAACACCCTGAAGAAAAGGCCTCGTACTTTAGGATCCAGAAAACCATGCGCATGGTGTCTGTGGACAGAGGCTCTGCCCTTTCCCAATTATCATTTGAGGTGGGTGCTCCAATGTCTCCCAAAATGTCCGGCGTAGGTTCCCCGCCCCCCCCACAGCCCCCACCTCCAGATCTCAGTATTGAGCTTTACTATTGCAAACACTGCTCCTACAGCAATCGGTCAGTTGTGGGGGTGCTTGTCCACTACCAGAAAAGACACCCAGAAATAAAGGTCACTGCCAAATATATCAGACAGGCTCCTCCCACAGCTTCCATGATGAGAGGGGCTGAAGGGCTCCAAGATTCCCCTCGGCCTCCTGCCCCCATGCAGCTGAACCGGAGCAGTTCCGAGAGAGATTGCCCTCCTGTGGAGACTGAGATGTTCTTTTGCCAGCACTGTGATTATGGGAACCGGACGGTCAAAGGCGTCCTCATTCATTATCAGAAGAAGCACCGGGACTTCAAGGCCAATGCCGATGTGATCAGGCAGCACACGGCCACCATCAGAAGCCTCTGTGAACGGAACCAGAAGCCTGCCAGTTGTGTGCTTCTCCCTGCTTCTGGTATGGAACGGGACAAAACGAAACTTCGAGCGCTCAAATGTAGGCAGTGCTCTTATACCTCCCCCTATTTCTATGCACTGAGGAAGCATATCAAGAAAGACCACCCTGCCCTGAAGGCCACAGTCACGTCCATCATGCGGTGGGCGTTTCTAGATGGCTTGATAGAAGCTGGCTACCACTGCGAGTGGTGTATCTACTCCCACGTGGAGCCCAGTGGTCTGCTCTTGCATTATCAGAGGAGGCACCCTGAGCATTATGTAGATTACACTTACATGGCTACCAAGCTCTGGGCTGGGCCAGACCCATCCTCTCCCACTCTTACCATGTCAGCTGAAGCCAAAACATACAGATGCAGGGACTGTGTTTTNGCTTCCTTTGCAGCCCAACAGATTTGGGCCAGAGACGCCAGTGCGGCCCAGAAGGAGCCCAACTATACGAGTATCACCCACGATTACACTGCCACCAATGGGGCTGAGATCGAACTCACGCTTTCTGAGGACGAAGAGGATTACTATGGCTCTTCGACAAGCATGAAAGATCACCAAGTGTCCAACGCGGCTCTGCTGAACACCCAGCCCCCTATCTATGGGACAGAACACAGTAATGAAAATACCGATTTTGGTGACTCTGGAAGGCTTTACTATTGCAAACACTGTGACTTTAATAATAAATCCGCCCGGAGTGTTAGCACCCACTACCAGCGAATGCACCCATACATYAAGTTCAGCTTTAGGTATATCTTGGACCCCAATGATCACAGTGCAGTGTACAGGTGCCTGGAATGCTATATTGACTACACCAACTTTGAAGACCTCCAGCAGCATTATGGGGAACACCACCCAGAGGCCATGAATGTACTCAACTTTGACCATTCGGACCTGATCTACCGGTGCCGGTTTTGTTCCTACACGAGCCCGAATGTCAGAAGCCTGATGCCACATTACCAAAGAATGCATCCCACGGTGAAAATCAACAACGCTATGATCTTTTCAAGCTATGTTGTAGAGCAGCAGGAAGGGCTGAACGCTGAGTCCCAGACCCTGCGGGAGATTTTGAATTCAGCTCCCAAGAGCATGACGACATCGACGCCTGTGGCTCGTGGTGGTGGTGGTGGTGGTGGTATACCAGCTACGTTCAACAAAAACACGTCTCCCAAGACCTTCGCTCCAGAATGTGAAAACCAGAAGGACCCTTCGGTGAACACCGTTGTCGTTTATGACTGTGACGTTTGCTCGTTTGCGAGCCCCAACATGCACTCTGTCTTGGTTCACTATCAGAAGAAACACCCTGAAGAAAAGGCCTCGTACTTTAGGATCCAGAAAACCATGCGCATGGTGTCTGTGGACAGAGGCTCTGCCCTTTCCCAATTATCATTTGAGGTGGGTGCTCCAATGTCTCCCAAAATGTCCGGCGTAGGTTCCCCGCCCCCCCCACAGCCCCCACCTCCAGATCTCAGTATTGAGCTTTACTATTGCAAACACTGCTCCTACAGCAATCGGTCAGTTGTGGGGGTGCTTGTCCACTACCAGAAAAGACACCCAGAAATAAAGGTCACTGCCAAATATATCAGACAGGCTCCTCCCACAGCTTCCATGATGAGAGGGGCTGAAGGGCTCCAAGATTCCCCTCGGCCTCCTGCCCCCATGCAGCTGAACCGGAGCAGTTCCGAGAGAGATTGCCCTCCTGTGGAGACTGAGATGTTCTTTTGCCAGCACTGTGATTATGGGAACCGGACGGTCAAAGGCGTCCTCATTCATTATCAGAAGAAGCACCGGGACTTCAAGGCCAATGCCGATGTGATCAGGCAGCACACGGCCACCATCAGAAGCCTCTGTGAACGGAACCAGAAGCCTGCCAGTTGTGTGCTTCTCCCTGCTTCTGGTATGGAACGGGACAAAACGAAACTTCGAGCGCTCAAATGTAGGCAGTGCTCTTATACCTCCCCCTATTTCTATGCACTGAGGAAGCATATCAAGAAAGACCACCCTGCCCTGAAGGCCACAGTCACGTCCATCATGCGGTGGGCGTTTCTAGATGGCTTGATAGAAGCTGGCTACCACTGCGAGTGGTGTATCTACTCCCACGTGGAGCCCAGTGGTCTGCTCTTGCATTATCAGAGGAGGCACCCTGAGCATTATGTAGATTACACTTACATGGCTACCAAGCTCTGGGCTGGGCCAGACCCATCCTCTCCCACTCTTACCATGTCAGCTGAAGCCAAAACATACAGATGCAGGGACTGTGTTTTYGAAGCCGTCTCCATCTGGGACATCACCAATCATTACCAAGCGTTCCACCCCTGGGCCATGAATGGTGATGAATCTGTGTTGCTGGATATCATCAAGGAGAAAGATGGCGTGGACAAGGCCCTCCTTGCACCCGAAGAGTTGCTAGGCCCCGTGAATTGTGAAAACAGTATGCCCAACCCCCTTCCCGAGCAGGAAGCCGAGTGCCCAGAGGATGCAAGACTTTCCCCAGAGAAAAGCATTCATTTGGCTTCAGCTAACCCTGCTATCTCTTCCACCCCGTACCAGTGTACAGTGTGCCAGTCTGAGTACAACAACTTGCACGGCCTCCTCACGCATTATGGGAAGAAGCATCCTGGTATGAAAGTGAAGGCTGCTGATTTTGCCCAGGATATTGACATCAACCCAGGTGCCGTCTACAAGTGCAGGCATTGTCCGTACATCAACACGCGCATCCATGGCGTCCTGACCCATTACCAGAAGCGACACCCGGCCATCAAGGTGACCGCTGAGGACTTTGTGCATGATGTGGAACAGTCAGCTGACATATCCCAGAATGACGTAGAGGAGACAAGTAGGATTTTCAAACAAGGGTATGGTGCCTACCGCTGCAAGCTGTGTCCTTACACCCATGGCACTCTGGAGAAACTCAAAATCCACTATGAGAAGTACCACAACCAGCCCGAGTTTGACGTCTTTTCCCCCTCTCCCCCGAAGCTGCCAGTGTCTCTTGAACCTGAGATAACCACTGAAGTGAGCCCCTCCCAGGTCTCCGTGACGGAGGAGGAGGTGGGAGAGGATCCTATGTCCACTGCTCACTTCTCTACCTCGCATCTGGTCTCCCACACTGTGTTCCGGTGCCAGCTCTGCAAGTACTTCTGCTCCACCAGGAAGGGCATTGCCCGGCACTACCGGATCAAGCACAATAACGTCCGTGCCCAGCCCGAGGGCAAAAACAATCTCTTCAAGTGTGCCCTGTGTGCCTACACCAACCCCATCCGCAAGGGACTGGCTGCCCACTACCAGAAGCGCCACGACATTGATGCGTATTACACCCACTGCCTTGCAGCCTCCAGGACCATCAGCGACAAGCCGAACAAGGTGATCATCCCGTCCCCACCCAAAGATGACTCTCCTCAGCTGAGCGAGGAACTACGGCGGGCCGTCGAGAAGAAAAAGTGTTCCTTATGTTCCTTCCAATCCTTCAGCAAGAAAGGCATTGTGTCCCATTATATGAAGCGACACCCGGGGGTGTTCCCAAAGAAGCAGCATGCCAGCAAGCTGGGGGGTTACTTCACAGCCGTCTATGCCGACGAACACGAGAAGCCCCCACTGATGGAAGAAGAGGAGCGGAGCGGCTTTGAGAGGGCCGAGGTGGACGGCGAGGCTCAAGACATCGAGTGGCTCCCGTTCCGCTGCATCAAGTGCTTCAAGCTGTCCTTCAGCACGGCCGAGTTGCTGTGCATGCATTACACAGAGCACCACAGCAGGGACTTAAAGAGGGACTTCGTCATCCTAGGCAGTGGCCCCCGCTTCCAGAACTCCGCCTTCCAGTGTAAGCACTGTGAGAGCAAATTGCAAAGCACAGCCGAGCTGACCTCACACTTGAACATTCACAATGAGGAATTCCAGAAGCGTGCCAAACGCCAGGAGAGGAGGAAACAGCTTTTGAGCAAGCAGAAATATGCAGATGGTGCTTTTGCAGATTTCAAACAAGAGAGGGTAAGGATATGTTTTGATTTCCCTTCCCCCAGGAGGCCTCTCATCACTGGTGCCCACATGCACTTCATTGCCAGCCAAACTGCTGCAGGCTTCCGAGTGCCTTAGCTTGCCAGAGAGCGCAATAAGTCAATTAAACATTTCGAGCTTGATTATTCCCCGTTCTGTGCTCACCCCACTCCACGGTCCTGTCCTTCTCCCCTTCTCCCTCTGACTCGTCCGATGGCTCCCCGGGGGAGGTCTGGGATGGTTTCTATGTATGTCTTCCTGTCGAGTAGTGTTTTCTGAAGCCTAGGGTTTTTTTTGAAAGAAAGAAAGAAAGAAAGAAAGAAAGAAAGAAAGAAAGAAAGAAAGAAAGAAAGAAAGAAAGAAAGAAAGAAGGAAGAAAGATGGTTGCTTTTCCTAACGCAGTTGTGGGCTATCTCTTGGTATCCTTAGCCCTTCTCAGCTATGACACGTGGTCTCCAGGGGTTTGGTTCGGGAACCTAACATCTCAAGGTGTAGTCAGTCTCTCTCTCTATCTCTCTCTCTCTGTCTGTCTTCTCAAATCAAGAAATTCATTAAAGGAATAGCTGTTACAACATGTCACCTACGCAATCAAAACTGGTCTGAAAGCCAGATAACTTAGTAACCGTGACTGTGGGCTTCTACACAGCAATCTCTCCTCACCAGCCAGAACCTAAGTGGGTTCCAGAGACGGCGACGAGTAGGCAGTGTGCCATGATTGATGAGGTTTTCTGTATAACGTAACACTTTAACCTGCGGATCCTCTCTAAAATATAGTATCCAGAATTCTGTCAGAGTAAAATGCTTGCCTTTGAGGGAGGCCGCGCTGTACTGATGGCTATCACTGTATTTTACCAGCCTTTTGGTCACTTAGAAGAGGTGCCAAAGATCAAGGAGAGGAAAGTGGTGGGCTACAAGTGTAAATTCTGCGTGGAAGTGCATCCAACGCTTCGGGCCATCTGTAACCACCTCCGGAAACACGTCCAATACGGCAGCGTCCCGGCTGTGTCGGCTGCTGTGAAGGTGAGACGGGGAAGGTGTGGGTACCTGGTGTGTGTGTGTGTGTCTGTGTGTGTGTGTGTCTGTGTGTGTGTGTGTCTGTGTGTGTCTGTGTGTGTCTGTGTGTGTCTGTGTGTGTTTCTGAGTTATTTATTAACCCATTGCTTGAAGCAGCCTGGCAGAGTGTGGCTTGGGATGCGGGCATTCTCCAGTTATGCTTGGCTTGCTTTGGCTTGTTTTGATTTCTTTGCAGGTTGGACCTTCCACATCATTCCATTCAGGGAAAGGTTTGATCTAGTTTCTGATTCTGAGGGACAGTCTGGTGGAGAAAGATGGCCCCACATTCTCATCTAGGAGGCTTGGGGGTCACATTATTTCATGCTGATTGTCTCTAGGTCATCATTCTGAGCTGGCAGAGCTCATGGGAGAAATTAAGTGGGTTCTATTCCCAATATCTGGACCTCCTCCTGCCTCACTATTACTGTCGTTTGTCTGAGCATGGGCCAGTCCAGGAGAATCTGTATTTTGCTTCTTTCTAGGTTCTTAGAGGTATGCAAGGGACGTTGATCAAATATAACGCTGCGAGCCTTTAAGACCTGGTTCGCCTGCTGCCCCTCCCTTTCACGCGACGCTGCCGTCATCTTCCTTCCTTCCCTTMCCTTTGCTAGATTACCTGTTTGAATTCCATAATACAAATAGCTACTGTTTCAATAGCCAAGGCTCCATTCCTACCTTCTAGAATGTACTTACCCCTTCTGAACACAGAAATTAATTCAGGTTTCTGCCCTTTCCATCTGGATATTGGAATATATTTTTATTATTTGCTCTTCCTTGACCTTTGTATTCTGTTTACTCTGAAGGTAAAGCTTATTTTTCTTGAACACTGAACCCTTGTCTTTGAGAATGCTGTTAACCCAGGGACAGAGGCGAAAGCGTCTACACTTGACTGTAGTGAGTCCCAGGCTTGCTTCCTAGACTCACACAAAAGAAAAATCAGTATTCCGAGAAGCTACTTCAAAAACTGATGGCTTAAAAGTCAAACTGCTCCTTAATTTTTGGAATTAACCACATAGTAACATTCATTTGAAGGTGGCATTTCTATCTGCTAGATAGAGGCGGGGAACTATTGAGCTTCCTTGTCAAATGGCCCAAGGTTCTTAGATAGCCAGTATCTTAGTTACTGTTCTATTGTTGTGAAGAGACACTGACCAAGGCAATACCATGAGGAAGAAAACATCCGATCAGGGTGGGTGGGGGCTTGGTTACAGTGTCCGAGGGCTAGTCTGTTATCATCAGGGTGGGTATGGGGAGTGTGGCGGAGCACTGGCATAGTACAGGAGAAGTAGCTGAGAGCTTTACATCCTGATTCATGGGCACAGGCAGAGAAAGAGAGAGACTGGGCCTGACATGGGCTTTTGAAGCATCAAAGTCCATCCCGAGAGACACACTTTCTCTACCTCGGACACACCTCCTAATCCTTCCCAAACAGTTCTTGGTCCCAAACAGAGACCAAGCATGCACATGTATGAACCTATGGAGGCCATTCAAACCCCCACAGCTATACTCTGCTTTCTTTGTTCCCTTCCTTTCTCATCCCTCCCCTCCCCACTTCCCTTCCCTCTCCCTTCAGCTCCCCTCCCTTCTTCTCTCAGAGTCATAATCCTAATCCAACTCTATCTTGGAATCGATGAGATCGCAGTTTAAATTTTCTTTCTGCGTCTGGTAGCGAGTGAATTTTCTTCGGATCGGGAAAGCCCATGTCACATGTCTCAGGCTCTCTTATTTCCAAATTAATGTTGCCTGACAATCAACACCACTGTGGAAGAAACGACTCTCAAGCTTGCCTTCTCTGTACGGGGAGCCAGAGATGCAGGGGAGAAAACACTGACGGCAATGCTGCTGAGCTTGGGAGAATGAAGGGAAAAGAAGAAAGCTGGAGTAGTAACAATGGATATTTATTTTGTTGGTGGGGCATGTGTGTGTGTGTGGTTCTCTTAGCAGGAGGCTGAAGACCCTTCCCACCTGTTCCTGGATGGATTGGAAGCAGCCAGAGACGCCAGTGGCACGCTGGTGGGCCGGGTGGATGGTGGACACTGCTTGCTTGATGCAATGTTGGAGGATGAAAACCGGCCGGGGGGATACCATTGCAGTCAATGTGACCGGGTCCTGATGTCCATGCAGGGGCTGCGTTCTCATGA
Organism: Apodemus speciosus; assembly: GCA_002335545.1. Classification (NCBI taxonomy): domain Eukaryota; kingdom Metazoa; phylum Chordata; class Mammalia; order Rodentia; family Muridae; genus Apodemus; species Apodemus speciosus. The sequence continues at coordinate 113,949 of BDUI01000671.1, read as the reverse complement.
GAGGAGCCACCTGGCCTTGGCCATGTTTACCCGAGAGGACAAGTACAGCTGCCAGTATTGCTCCTTTGTTTCTGCATTCAGACACAAGTAAGTGTCACTGGGTAGTCCCTCATTGTTATTGGGAGGGCATACCTTAAAGAAGAGAGCTAAGCTGTCGCAGGAAGCAGGTACCCAGATGACTATGAAAGCTCAGTTCCTGGTTCCTACCTGCTGTGACCTGGACCTATAGAATGGACCTAAGATCTGCACCGAGGAGAAGGCATTAGATTTAGCCAGTCAGGGCATTTTAAAAGACAGAGAGGAATCATTTACTCAAGAGAAGACACTGTTATTGGGGGCAGATGTTTTTCCTGATAGATCCACCAAATAGCCAAAAGTTAAATATCATTTGAAGAAGTCAAGTTCTGTTTGGAAAACTGAGGGATTAAAGATGGCAAATTAGTCCAGTTAATGCTGTGAATGGAGAATCATCCCAAGGTAACAAGGATTATGGGTCCTAAGGATTTGCTTGGGATCAGCAAGATGGAGGGGTGAGGAAAGGTACCTCTTAGCAACCTCAGTTCAGTTCCAGGCACTCACATGGAGAAGTCAGGAAAACTGATTTCTGCAACTGGTACCTTCTGCATGTTGCAAGTGCATGGAAACACACACACACACACACACACACACACACACACTGCTGAAAGTTTGGGGAGTCTAAGAAGTAGGAATGTTCCAGGCTCATTACAGCTTTGAAAGTGGGAAAGTGGGTGATAGGAAGGGGGCAGGGTCTAAGGGAAGGAAACTTTTTGTTACATAAATATTTTTCCTGAAAGTCTGGCAGAATATTGAAGGTAGTTAGCTTACTGTTTATCTCTGTGGTAATTGAAAATGAGTGAGGTCTGTTTGCTTCAGAGTTCAGACAGAATGACTAAAAGCAGGAGGAGCTGTGTTTCTCTTTAGAGACTAGGAGAGATGACACACTTTTTACTCTGATACAGAGCCTAACATTTAGTCTTTGCCTGCATGCATCCATATAGTGGCATTAAAACTGGCATTCTCGGTTCCTTAAGTATTAAACCACACTGCATGATATACATAGGCCTTCAGTAAGTTATTTTGAATAAAAGAATAATTTATGCCTGGCATTATGCCTTGGGAAAAATGTGAAGATGATTGGGGTGTAATTGCCTTACTAAAAGAAATGACTGGACAAAATGAGGTAGATTAAAAAAAAAAAAAGATTTTGGTAAGATGCTGAGAAATGTAACAAAGGAAAACGCACCCTACACTTGGGGGTAATTGAGAGGGTTTTATAGATATGGGAATTAGAGTCAAGTCTTAAAAACAGAAAGGTTGGACCTATCTGGTTTGAGAAGAAGTCAGGGTATGGAAGAGAGGGCCCAAGGTAGAGAAGATGTCAACCGAGGTTGAGGCCTAGCTGGTGGTTTAGTTTCAGTAAGCCTTAACTTACGTGAGAAGGAATAGTAGAGTTTATCTCCTGGCTACCTAAGTAGACATCCTATTAGGATGTCTATAAATGCCAGGAATTAGTGTATTATAATTACTGCACTGGCAAAAGGAAGAGTCTGGAATGAGTAACCTTCATAATTACCAACAATTATTGCACCTGCTGATACAGCGGGCGCTATCTTAAGTACCTTGAGCTATTACCTCTTTATATTTACAAAACATCCCTATGAGCTATGCCTGGCCCATTATTTTATTACCTCCATATTATAGATGGGGAAAGTGAGGGCTGAAAAGACTAAATAGTTTTCCTGGGGCCACATAGCTTATAAGCAAATATCTGGGATTCTGTCTCAGGCAGCTTGACTGACTGTATAGGTCAACCAGGGAGATCAATTTAGAAGAAATCCTAGGAGCTCATTTAAGAAGTTAGGGATTGGATTCAGGAATGCATCAGTAAAGGCCAAATAGCAGAGCAGAAGTTGCATCCAGTTTTGAGTCTGCTTGGTTGTGAGAATGGCAGGGCCACTTATGGAAATGAGGAACGTTGGCTTTGTAGGAAGGTGTTTGGTCTGTGTACACAGGATGAGTACATTCAAGTCACTCAACAGAATGCCGGTCTCTGGATTCCTGTATGAAAGAGAACATCACAAACCTTGTTGGCCAGATTTATTACTTTTCAGACTGATAATTATTAAGAAGTACTAGGGGTTTATGCTAATTAAGTAATATCCTCACAAAGTGCTTCTGGAAAAGTAATGTAAGGCAACTATAGTTTTATTTATCAGAAGGGGTTTCCAGCCTACCCCTTGCACACATGATTCCTTGAAACATAGTTGCATTGTGCTCCATATTGGTATAGATCCTGTGCAGCCTGTGTGAGCAGGTCACACTCACTACATTTCTCTGACCTCCCACCATCTCTCCCCACCCTCACCCCATTTCTCTGTGTGAGTTAGATGAGCACTCTCACTAGAGAGCTGGGCAGAAAAACCTTGTTTTTGGATTATCATGACCCATGCTCTATGAAGAGAAAATCATGATCTGCTATAACTGTTACCATCTCTAAATCAAAAAAGAAATCTTCTTTCTTTTTTCTTTTCTTTTCTTTTCTTTTCTTTTCTTTTCTTTTCTTTTCTTTCTGTCTTTCTTTCTTTTTTTCTTTCTTCCTTCCTCCTCCTCTTCCTCCTCCTTCTCCTCCTCCTGTTCCCCCTCTTCCTTCCCCTTCTCCTCCTCTTCCTCTTCTTCTTCCTCCTCTTCTTCCTCCTCCTCTTCCTCCTCCTCCTCCTTCTTTGAAATAGTTTCATACAGCTGTCCTAGAATTTGCCATGTAACCAAGGCTGGTCTTGAATGCCTGATGCTCCTGCCTGTACCTTCCCCGTACTAGGATTATAGTTACATAAACCACACTAGGCTTCTAAAAAGATCATTGCTCTCTTCCTCCAGATGTTCCTCCCATTAAAAATGGCTCTCACAACTCCCTACTTATTTATTGGTAATGGCATTGGTGCATGTCAGCGTTCGAAAGCCGGAGGGAAGACTTGGACCAGCTTAGGATTCGGATATTTGGAAGAGTAGTGGGAAGACGCCYGTGGTTTTTAATCTGTTTTCCTTTTCTTCCACCTCAAGCTTGGATCGCCATATGCAGACCCACCACGGACACCACAAACCATTCCGCTGCAAACTCTGCTCTTTCAAGTCCTCCTACAACAGCCGGTTGAAGACACACATCCTCAAAGCCCATGCTGGTGAGTGGCTCCTTGGAGTGTCCTTCAGTCCTCTCTCAAGTTGCCTACCTCATGGCCTTGAGTGAAACTGAAAGCTTCCCYCACAGGAACAAATACAATTTATACTTGGGAAGGTTGCATGTACATTTTTAAAGAGTACAACAAAATTAAATTTTATTCATAATCCAAAATAACCACCAGTACTTCGTTTGACTGATATCACTAATAGCTTAGAATTACACTATTTTGCTTTTTTTTTTTTTTTTAAAAGAAATTTCTAAATTACCTCAGTTGGATCATGGGATGACAAAAAACCTCTTTTTGAATTGTTAAAAAAAAATCCACTAAAACTAATTTCTACATGAGACAGAACATACACTAACACAAAACTCAGGAAGCATGGGGCGGCTCAGGAGATGCTCAGAGACAAGCCATGTCTTTTCGACTTGAGTCACGAGTGTCCGGGAGCTGTGCTGTCTTGGTCACTACATGGTATTCATCCCAGGCTATGCACTAAGCTGTGACGGCCATCACCTTTCTCGTTTCTGTGGCGTTCCTGCGGTAGGTACTGTGATTCCCCGTGTGCCTTTTGTACTTCACAGCGCTCTGGGCAGTCTTACAAAAGCTTGGCTCCTCTTTTTCCCACCAATCATCACCCATATCTTTCCTCTGCTCCATGAGCATTGGACCTGTTGAGCTGTTCTATTTTAGTGAAACTGCTTGTGCCACACAGCGRCCCTTAGCACTGCTGCGGACCAGACTTGGAGCTTAGTTAGGAGTTGGGAGATTAGTTGTGTAGGCTTGTTTCTGATAGTATTTGAATATTCCTAGGAAACCTCTCCTAAAATCCAAGGAGTAAGTAGCTTCAGGATTTGCCTTACTTTTTAGTACTCATGTATATCACAAATGATTCAGCTGGGACAGCATCCTGGTGAGCTTTTCTCACTGCCTTTGGCCTTGGCCAAAAAGCATTTTTACCAGTGGGAAGCTGAGTGAATGGTTTTGGGCCAGCAAAGGACTCTGAACCAACCAGATGCTGCATCGCCTTCAAAGCAGTAAGCTGAGTGTACGTTCCTAGAGATGACCGATTAGCTAGCATCCTCTGCTCAGGAGTTGGCTGGCAGCGTCCAGAAAGAAAAGAAAAGCAATAGAATCCTGCTCTCACTACACCAGGGAGTCTGCAAAGTGACTGTGAGCCACTGAGAGAGATCCTCGCCCTAGAGAGAGCAGGTAGTCTCTCACCGTGCCCACTCTCAGTTGGGTTTTATTCTTTTTATTAGTATCCTCAAGCCCTCATAGGGCTTGCTATGTAGCTCAGGCTGGCCTTGAACTCACTGTCTAGCCCGAGTTGCTCTCAAAGTTGCAGTAGCCCTCTTGCCTCATCCAGTGGAGTTCTGGGACTATAGGCATGCGCTCTCTTGCATGGCACTCTGTTGAGTTAGAGCGAAGCAGTGCTGAATTTGACTCTTAGGTTGTGAGTCAGACTCTTAGCTACCTAGCAAGATTCATGCATCCAAACTCACATTAATATTAGGGGCTAGAGAGGTAGCTTCACAGTTAATAAGTACATATTTATTAGTGAAAATTTGAAAAAAAAA
>BDUI01000671.1:96313-108430 GCA_002335545.1 Apodemus speciosus | reverse complement strand
CCTTATCTTGGGGCTTGCGAGTGCTGTTTCCCCGGGACTGTGGTTGTGAGAATGGGCAGGGAGTTAGCCCTGGAGGACGTCTAGACCAAGAATCCTTAGAACACCTCTCTCTAGAGAGCCAATTCACTGTGTGGTTTTGCTTTCTAGCCCTCTTTCTCCTGACTCCCACCTTTCCTGTCTACCTCACCACATCTCCTTCTAGGTGAGCATGCGTACAAATGTTCTTGGTGCTCATTTTCCACCATGACAATCAGCCAGTTGAAGGAACACTCCCTCAAGGTCCATGGAAAAGCCCTGACCCTTCCCCGGCCACGGATTGTCAGTCTCCTCTCCTCACATGCCCACCACTCCTCTCAGAAGGCTACCCCAGCTGAAGAAGTGGAAGACTCCAATGGTAAGACTGGATTCCTGAGATGCAATCAACTGTAGGATTGTGGTGAGCTAGGATTGATTCTTTTTTTGTTTTTTTTCCGAGAGGAAATTCTTCTCTGAAAATATGATGGTTTAAATAAAGGAAAGGAGATGAAAGCTCTAGATCCTGGAGTAGGAAGGAGCACATATTCTGCATCTGCATGGTGCCCTTGTTATAATGTCCATGGATACCATTGCAACATCATGTTGGGTAGAATGTGCCAGTGCTGGGTTCTTTTATGGTGGATTCTACTGGGACAGGAGTGGAATACAAGAAGGTATCTGTTGTTTTTATGAATATCTTGTAAGAAAATGTTCTGTGAGGTACATGGAGTGTCAATTAACCAAAGCTTGGAATAGATGGAGGGAAGAGCAAGTAAACAGGGCACTCATATCGGAGGAATTCACATGATATATTGAGGTAACAGTGTTTTCTTAAAGCATTTGTTAGGAAATGGGTTTAGAACTGCTCTGCTCTGTTTCATAGCTTTGAAAGACAGGCAGGAAGATATAGAGACATGTGCTCACTGGCATTGCCACCAGAGTGTATTGAGAAGACAAGAGTGTCAACCTGGAGCTAGTCAGTGGGCATAGCATCGGGAGCGAAGGAATAGCATCTCATTTTCATCAGACTACATATGGGAACAGCCCTGGTTGACGAATCAGTTTGCTCGGAATGTAAGATCAGGTCTTTAGTGGACAGATCYTTAATGGACAGTAGCCTAGGAGAGCTTGTAGCTCCTCCCTTTGCGTCTCATGCATGACACCTTGTGCAAGTCTGAGACCATAACTGCTGTGGTCTACAGCTCTCCCAGGATCTTCGTTCCATCCATGGGAAGAGCTCAGTAGACAGAAAGTGGAACAAAGGCCTGACTTTCATCGTCTCCATCTGACGGTCATGTTTCCCTAGGCAGTCTTGGGTTCTATTCCTGTATGATGATGATATATGTAGGCCTCAGCTGGTTGTCTTGAGAGATTAATGAGACAAAGTAAACATATAAAATGCCTGCTGTAATGTCTGACACACAGGAAGTGTCAGTGAGTGGCCGTTTTATTTCTGTGATTTTCATCTTCGGGTTACAGCTATGGTTGTTGGGACCATTTATGGCAGATGTGGATTCGGACTCATTCACATAAGGCTTAAGTCAAGAGTTCTCCAAGGTGTCTTGAGAATCTGATAGCCTAACTTGTCAACAGAGTCTAAGTCTCACTTTATTAGAACAGTAATTAGTAATCTTTATTCCTAAAGTCTGTGAACAGGAGGAACAGAAAGGCCAAAATTAAAATAAAATAAGAAGCCCTGAGTTTCAGTCAGCCCTCAGAGTTAAGAACTTCTAACAAGGAGGTTTCRTACGATTCCTAGGAGACTGAGCACACAACCTCCCCAACTGTGGTAGTTCAAACTGCAGGAGGAAGTCAGTGCCGTGTGTCTTCAGTAAGAGTCTCCAAATACAGTGGGCGAGAGTCCATGTGGAAGAGTCAAGGAAATAACCCCCTTTGACCCTCAGAGTCTGCTCTCTGGGTGGGTGCAATGGTAGGCTATTGTGACCAGAGGGCAAAATCTAATTTGACCTAATTTGTAAGGCTTTTATTAATGTGAATTTAATTAATTGTTTTTTTTTTTAAATCTGAAATTGAAGCTATACTCCTGCAACCATTTGGGTAAAACTGATCCACTTAGATACTATTCCCAGTAAAGCTTTTTCCTGGGACAATTTGCTTGATATTAGACCTTCTTCCTTTATCTTCCTTGAGTTAGGTCTCAGTCCCTAGATAAGGGGATCTTAAAGAGCGATCACTTTGTGGCTCATTCTTCCCTACCTAGGATGAGAAGAGCTGGGCTCTTTCAGCTCTCTGAACCTATATTGGTCCTAAGCTGGTCTAGACACAGAAAAGCCCTAACCAAACACAGTGCCTATCTGGCCCTCCAGTACCAGAAAATGAAATGCGTTGAAGACATTGCACATACAAGCTTACTACAGGCCCAAGCCTGAAGCCTGACCTTTTCTTCTGGTGGTGGGGAGCAAGGGAGGCAGTCGGGGTTCAGAGTCTTAGAAGCTAAACTGGAGAGGGGAGGGTGTCTCAAGCCCGCAGCCTGATATTATGAGACTGTAGCACAGAGCCGCGGGAGGATAAATTCCTAAATGCACTGCTGATTGTTATTCGCTATCTTGAGAAAGAACACATTTGCTATAAAAGCTCTAGGTGGTAACCATTTCCTGAGACCCACACAAAACTCTTTGGACCTATACAGCTTTTAACATATATAAATAACCCATATCCAAGGACCAGGCCACGATTAGTTTAATTTGATGACAAAAAAGTTGATTAGGAGGTGGGTTCAACAGAAAGGGGGCATCGAATAGACTGTTCTCACGGAGGAATAATTATGTGGAAAGAATAATTAATAGTTTGTGCATTCGATAAGTGTTTTCTTAAAGCTTTGCTTTAGATCTCGCATTGTTTAGTTCGGCCAGAAATGACTTAGGAGGCCCACGCTAGGAGGACTGTTTGCCAGGGAGCTGGTGGTGGATTCCTAGAAACAGTTCAGTCTGGAGGATGGAAAAACAGCTGTGGGGCTAGACAGTAGCCTGTAAATCATGCTTAGAATGGTGTTTGAAACACACATGTGAAATCCAATTGCACATTTTAATAGGGAGAAGCTGTGGGGCTATTGGCCCTCAGTTAGGGTTTCCCACACTGCAGACGCCAGGTCTCCGTGAACACACRAACCAAAAATGTGTTGCAGGCCTAGGGGAGTGGAGACCCATAAACCCAGGGAAATGGCCAGTATGTCCTTGGCTATCTAAATCCCCCGCGAGCCGTGAGAGTAAAACGGGTTGACATGCTCATTGCTATTTTGCAGCAGGCAAACGCTTGCTGTCTTGAGAACAAGCCAGTTCTTTCTGGCAGAGGAAAGCAGTCCAGAGGGGAGGCTCTGTCTAGGCTCTTCTCAATCCTAACCCGGGAGGGATGCACTGAGGGAGGGGGAAGGGACGCTGAGAAAGCAGAGACAAGAGGTAGAGGGCAGATCTCAACCCCAGCAGCCTGGCCACACACCTGCTCTGAGCCCCAGCAGGGCTCTTGGGCTCCGAGCTGTCAGCCTTGACACGTTTCATGGATCCTCTAAATACTTTGCATGATCAGTTGTTGGGAAGAAAAGCAAGGGCTGTGAGGTATTGGTTTTGTGTTATAAAATAATGGGAAATGACACTCAGTTGCTATTCCAAACAGTGCATTAGGGGGAGACAAGGAAGGCTGTCAACCAAGGGAAGTATGTTTACTGTGTTCCTTCTCCTGCCGTATAAAAGATAGGGCTGGCTTCTTTCAGGCTCTTTCCAAAGTCTCTGCTTTCAGCCTGGAGAAGCACAGCTATAAAATGACGAAGAAAGCAGGGCAAAGCCATTTAGCCGTGAGGTTTGCTTAGGTGTGAGAAGCAGCTCGAGGTGGTGTGAGCAATGCACGTCCTGCCTTTTTCCTCCTTGAGTTTCCCCTGGCCAAAACCAAGCAAGCAAGCAAATAAACAATTTCCTCTGCCTCTCTAGTTCTGCCATATGAAACTGATGACTTCAGGAATTCATTACCACGAGTTTGTTAAGACAAAAGGTAGTCACTAAGACTAAGTGTAAAATGAACTTAAAAAAAAAAATGTTGAGCTCCCCACTCGCTTGCCTAGTGATCGTCATTCCAAAGAAAAACACAAAGAACTCTCATGCCCAATACTTTGATTTTTGTGAATTGTTAGAAAAAAAATATAATAAGCAATGTAAATATTTTAGGGTTTGGTAATTTTGAGGAAACAGGAAAATGTACGGAGCAATGTGATTTGTTTGTTGTTTTTTAAGCCCATCTGGTCTTGAACTCATGGCCTAGCACAGACTGCTGTCAAACATACAGATCCCTGGTGGCCTGGGCTTCCAGAGTATTGGGGTTACAGGCATCTGGTACTGTTCCCAGATGCTCTGTGACTTGCTTGTTGTTATCATAACAACTTCTTTAGTTGCCTTTTTAAAACCCTAAATTATAGAGTTTTTGACAAACACAGACAACTCACATCTGAAAGATCACTCTCTACTTATTCAAAATTGACTTCAGTCTTTCTTTCTCCATTGCAGAATGTTTCAAAAACCAAGCCTGGTGTTTCCTCCCATTTCTGTAGTTGCTAACTTCATCCTCGTGATTTTTCATATAGGAAAGGGTGTTCTCCATGGTTGCTTCTCTCTATAAGTTTGTGATTTTTTCCCCCCTTACTTTGAAGGCTACTTTTTAACTCTTTGGATTACTCTTTTGTCCCTTTTCTGAGGTCTGTATTCGCCCTTGTAGATATACCATTCTAAATGGGACAGTTGTGTAGGCACTTTGGAATGTTCTTGTGATTGTTTTCTTGGACGCTTCCTAATTTTAGTTCAGTCAACGGTACTGAGTCCCTGTGCTTACCTACCTCTATGGAGCTATGTGACCCAGCGTTACGTTTCTATCCATTTAAGAGAAAGTTTCAAAAGACAACAATTTGAAGATGAAGCCTCAGGGAATTCTCACAGGGAGATGTTCTCACAGAGCATCTGATGCAACTGTCCTGCTGTAGTGAACAGATCTTCCCTGATGTAGCATTTGAAATATTGTCATTGTCCTTCGTGGAGGAGGGGAACTCAAGCTTGAAGCAGAGTGTCTTAAGAAGGTAGCAGCATGGTAGAGCTAAAGAGAGATGCACATTGCTAGAAGGTTGCCTCTTGGAGTCAGTGCATAGTTGCCCCTACAGTGGGCAGTTTCTTTTTTGTGTTTCTCAAGATGCAATGTTTGGGGAAAAATGAAATCTAAACTCCAAGATTCTGCATAGAATAAAACAGATTAATAAAAACCTGTTGATGACAAGTAGGACTTTTATTCTCCCCGAAGACTCGTGTCAGTAGACTGTTAATAGGAAATGATGTAATGGCTATGGAATTCCCACTTTGTATGCAGCTCACTTTGGCCAACATGTTTAATATATGGACTATTTCAATGTGTCAAGTGCAAGACATGGGGAAAGCCTTCCCAGCACCAGTGTGTGAGTTACACATGAGTAAGCGCGGGAGAGAAGAGTGTTGAAGCTATCTCTAAACTATCAACTCATTTAACCTTGGCTGCCTCGACACTTGACACCTAAAAATTGAGATCTGGGATGCCGGCTTTCAGAGGAGAAGCTTTTCAGAGCTCTAAATAGGTCAGACATAAAATTCAACCTTTGAGAATATCCAATTAGTTGGTAGGGCATCAGACCTTCCACGTAGGTTCCAATTGCAATCAGATTTCTCTTGGGATGAAGGGGGGGGGGTGGTTTCTCCTAAAAAAAAAAATGACAGAAGTAAAATGGAGACTTGTGGGTGAATAATAGTAAGATACAGAGATTTACATCATTTATAGCATGTGGGATAAAAGATATAATTTTAATGTCTTGACTATAATTTTTAATAGGTTCTGCTGGTCTCAGAGCTACCTGACCAGACACCACTAATCTTCCCTCTGTGACATCAGAATTTCTTCATAAAATGCAGTCTGGAGTTTATTTTATGCTTATTTTAAAGAATGACAGTTCTACTGTAAAGTCTTTGAAATCTTTGGCTCCCAGTAAACAAAGTAGCATCAAAGAGTCTAGCCTGCGCTCAGTCTCTGGAGGGTAAGCCCCGAGCACTGGCACCAGGGATACAGGAACCCTCGAAACTGATGATCATATTAAACTTGATTGTGTGATAAACCCTTCCCACCTGCTTGGGATTTGGGACTTTACATTTTTAAAAAATTGTTGGACAGTTTTGTACATTTACACAGTGAGTTTTAAGGTTTACGAGGCAGCCACATTTTTGTGTGTGAAAGGTTAGATGACATTTCCAGTGTAGACTTTCCATGCCCGGGAACTTAGTCAACTAGCCCATCTCCTTCTCCCCAGCCAATAGAAACACTTGCTCATCAGAAATATAAATCACACATTACCAAACACACTCAAAACTAGTTCCTAGCAACACTGAACTTTGCTACATAATTCCACATCTGTCTTCTGTAGCCCCGCTGAGCTAGTTGGAGATTTTCTTCTGACTTCAGGGCCCCGGGGGAAATGTCTAAAAGAAAAGAAACCTACTTTTTCATGCTAGGTTAAAAAAATACATTTGGTTAGTACTCTAATCATCGAAATTAATCTTGATTCTTTTTTGAATGGAAAAAAAAATTCCCTTTTTCTTTGATTTAATCGATCAAAAAGCCTTCAAGCTGTCCTGAGACCTGTATGACCTGGAAGTCCTCCTTTCTTCCAAACCATGCTGTTTATGAGAAATTCTACCCATACCATAGGAAGGGTACAGGCTCTGGGGAGAACAGTAGGAATGAACCATGATTCAGAGAGAAAGATGTTGGGTAGCATTGCTGGGSTGAAGGATTTGTCTCCTGAGAAAGACTGGCTTGTGAAGAGTTTTTATTCTTAGGTGCAGAGATGACAAAATACTAAAGATAGTTTTGAAAACCACTACTATTTTTCTTTAAAAAAAAAAAAAAAAAAAGAGCTCTCTAAGTTTTGATGGTGTGACTTGGAAAGCATGTCTTCATAGTGTGTGCTTTTTCTTAACTCACTCAGAGTCCTGTCTCCTACCCTATGGGAAAATCCCAGTGGTGATGCTGGTGAATCAGCAAAAATGAGAAGATAAGGTATTGTCCAGGGGTTAAGAGAGGTGAGGATTCAGGCGAAGGGTGGATTTCTTTTCAACTGGGGTCTGTCCCTTGCTGCAGAGGCCCAGGAAGGAATCAGTTCTGGCCTTCAGGCCTCTAATCCTTTTGCAGGCTCTACCCAGGGAGCTGTTTGGCTGGGGAGGAGGGGGTGGGGCCCAGCTTAAGTTTCATATACTGCACACTGCTCCTGGGAGCCAGTTCCACCACTAGGTTCTCTAGCCTCCTCGGAATATTCTTAGATGAATCTCACAAGCCAAGCCCCTTACGTCATCTTTTATTTTCACACACGGCAACTTTTCCACCACAACTGCAGGGAAAGCCACACCGAGACCTCAGACCTTCCAAACCCTTCATCTAGTTCTTAGCATTTAGCGCTGCTGCTGATTTTCTCCCTTTGGACTACCGAGGAAGCCATCCATTGTGGCTTATATAAGGGCCCTGTATGTCTCCGTGTTTGCTTCCTAAGTGATTAAAAAAATAATCATTTTTATTGACTTAACTCTTGCTTAAGTCAATTGCCTTAAATTGATCATCTGCCTTAATATGTGTCACGAGTGAGAGGCAGAAGTGATTCCTTTGATTTTATGAGACGGAAACTGAAGTCCTGGGGGCTGAGATGATGAGTTGAAAAAAAAATCACATGTGGTGAAGTTGGGTTTTACACATTAAATCCAAACCTGTATCCTTACCTTTTTGTACTGTCAAGGTCTAACAGCAAAACTGCACATCTAAGCAGTGATATGGACTAGCTRAAACATACCTCTTCTTACATGCTTTGGGGTTCCGGAATCTTCTGAAGGAAACCAGAAATGAGATACTGATTGATGTTTAAAGCCTAAGTGACCAGGCTTGCAGGTAGTAGTTTGTGAAAGGACCAGAAATACAAAGTGAGAAGTTGAAGGTGTAGCTTTAATGGCTAGGAGCTGTGGGAAGGAGAAGGGGTTGGCTCAGAGGATGTGGTGGAAGGGATGGCGTGTACGCTAGGACTGCATGATCGGTCTAGCTGGAGGAATCGAGGGTGTGTGGTGGGGGTAAGGCAGAATCGTAACACAGGAGAGAATTTAACCCTGGAGAAGGCCATGGACTTGTTGGGAAACAGACTGAGCAAGAAAGAGTTGCAGCAAGGGAGCCTGGCGTGGGGGAAGACACTCAAAACTTCCAAGCAGTAGGTGTGTTAGAGTCTGCCTCTGGCTTTTCAGGAATAAGGATGCATTCAAAATAGTCAGGAAGGGGCTGGAGAGACAGACAGCACAGTCGTTAAGATCACTCACTGTTCCCCCAGAGAACCAGAGTTCAGATCCCAATACCCATATCAGGCATATCACAACCACAGCTCTAAGGGACCCGATACCTTTTTATAGCCTCCGTGCGCACAGCATACATGTGCTCACACATGGGCACATGTAAAAAAATTAATCTTYTGATAAGTAATGATGCAACACAATCTACATAAAATTTCCACCCTCTTTTTGTAACATTTTTACCTACTCCTGATTAAAGACCAATTTCATGGTCATGCCTAGCATAAAATGTTGGGGTCGCCTGTCCACCACCCCCTCCCTACCTAGTATATAAGCTCTACTAACAGCTTGCTGTGGAGCTGTCTCCACGTTTGTTCCATGAATAAGCAGAACAAACTAACTAACCCTCAGAACTTATTATTTTAATCATTTTTTTTAAAAGAAATAGAACCATAGCAAATACATTTCCCTTTTAGTGATTTTGTTCTTACAGGATGGGGTCCATCACCTGATGAACCATGCACACACACGTTGGAAATATGAGAATCCACTTCTAAAGATAAGCAAGCCAAAAGTATTCTTTCCCAGTAAGAAATGCAGAGTGGTCAAAGTCTTTAGATCTTTGTTTTTACATGTGATACACATGCATACATACATATATACATGCATGCATGCATGGCAGGGTTTTCAGAATTATATAAGACCTTAGAACTTTGCTGTCAAAAGTTAATTTCATTTTCAGGGTGACTCATCTTCTCCCCAAAATACTTCAATAGGGCCCGTATCTTGGCTATTTTCTTGAACCTTAATGCATTTTAAAGCCTAGCAAATTGGTCTATAAGTTAAATGACAAAATCAAGATTACAGACTGTCTAGACTGTTTAGAGTAATGGCTGAAAGTGAGATTTAGCCAGAGGATAAGTACAAAGTATGTTTGATAGCTTTTGACCCCTGTACTCACTTCCATTTCTTGACTTGCCAAATATCTGTATAATTATCAGCTCCCATATCTGTCTGACGAAAAACTGTGCTACCGAGGTCAAGGACTGCTTCCTATTTTTTCCAGAGGCCTCGCACTTGGCAGGCCATTCAATAAATATTTCTTAAATTGACCTGAATTAGAGCTGCAAAAGGAATCACAGACAAAGGAAGCAATGAAGCAACAGCGCCCTTCTGAAAAGGCCTGGGGAGTCCCACAAGCTCACCGGAGTGTTCAGAAGCTGCTGTGAACAGGGTTGCATTTGGATGAGCTGGGGGATTTGGCTGGGTGTATCCTAGGATGTGAGCTTCTGCAGTGCATATTTCTCCAGTACTCCTACCTCCGAGCCAACTGACTTCCACAGCTTCTGCCCGTGTGTGTGTGTGTGTGTGTGTGTGTGTGTGTGTGTGTGTGTGTGTGTGTGCCTCCTTTCACTTTCTGCAACTCAGTGACTTAATCCCTCTTATTTCTTTGCTCAGGAATGTTTGTGCTTCCTTATTTGGTATTCCCATTTTATCTTTTTCTTACATTCCAGAGTGTTCTTTTATCTTTCTCTGTGAACTTGGTGCCAGGCTCACAGCCTTCTTTGCTCATCCACCCGTATCCATCAAATTCTAGGATTCTAGTAAGTTAGACTCTTGTAGTAATTCCTCTGAAAACCGGGCTCCCCAGCAAGTGAGAGTTCCTTTCTCTCACCTGTATCCAGTTGCCGGTCTATAGCTGGATTGACCACAACCCTCTACATCCAGCGTCATAAACTCAAGTTCTCCGTAACTACTGCTTTGAGCCCTCCTTTACCACCCACCCCCAAGCCCTGCGCAGATCCTGAGGTTAGCCACTCAGGGAGTTTTTTCCAGATCCTGGCTTCTCTGGCTCCCTTGTCTTCCTCCAGCTTCAAACTTGTTCTGTTAGTCAGGGTTACTGTTACTGGGATGAAACACCATGACTGAAGAAACTTGGAAGGAGGAAAGGGCTTATTTGGTTTAGCCTTCCAAATCAGAGTTCATTATCAAAGGAAGCCAGAGCAGGAACTCGAGCAAGACAAGGACCCGGGAGCAGGAGCTAATGCAGAAGCCATGGAGGGGTGCTGCTTACCGGCTTGCTCGTGGCTTGCTCAGCCTGCTTTCATATAGAACCCGGGACCACCATCTCCYACAGGTTTGCCTACAACCTGATCTTATGGAAGTATTGTCTCAGTCGAGGCTCCTTCCTCTCTGATGACTTTAGCTTGTTTCAAGTTAACCCTCAACCCTGAGTAAGCCCTTCCATTGCTCACACCATCCTCTGATGTTAGCCCATCTTTCTGGCGCCAACCTCAATCTTTTCCAATCTGTTTTTCAGGTTATCTTTGTTAATCACAAATCCGATTTGCTTTTAAAAATAAATGTGAGATCCTTCAGATTTATCTCTGTATAATGTCAGTGTATTCATAAATATTCCATGGTAATTTCTGGAGAGGAAATAGGAGTGGAGATGTTGATGTGGCAGATAGCTGCAGCCTATCTTTCTTGTCCCAAGGAAAACAGGAATGCGCAGTTGTATCATTAGTAGCTATGGCAATCCCAAATTATCGTACTTTTAAGTTGTGATTTTATTATTATTCTGATTTTTGCAGTGTTTTAAAATTTTGCCCATGGGTAAATTTTTAATTAGGAAAATGGAGAACGAAAGATGAAAGAATCCACATCTACCTTGTGTGCAAGCTAGACTAATGCCACCAGCACTTCTCGTAGAAGAATCATGGTGACTATAACTAAACCACAGGCAGACAGTTGAACTGTAAATGAAATTCCCCACACATACATTAAAATCAGTGAGTTCTATATGTTGTTATGGCAACAAAATAAGATCATTTTTTCCTAATCCAACTGCAGTATTGTTTTGCATCTTGGTTTATAACCTCCACAATGGAACCCTGAAAAGAATAAGTCTTTTTGCTGTTATTATTCTTAATGGCTGTGTTTCAATTTTTGACATAGGTTTTTCCTTCCATGGCCAAAATCCTTGAGATGTTTAAATTTATTATATGTGTTTATACATACATAGYCCATGCATGCTGGTTTTAATTTCATGATAATCTGGTTTTACCCTCCCAGGTGCTAGGATTTCAGGTATGAGCCACCACCCCCAGCTACAGAACACTGATTCTTTAAATGATCCAGTTCAGTATTCAAATAAAAAATTGCTATCTTAAARTAAGTATGTTTATAATTGCTTTTGAAAGGCTTCATTATTGCATATCTGTACTTGGTAACCTTTGCTTGCCAAGAGTATGAGTCCCCAYACACCCAGGCATGTGTTGAGGACATATATATTTCCTGCTAGGAAAGAGGACTGGAAACTGTTGGCCAGAAAAGTAGTGATTTTGTGCGAGGTCAGATTGATTAGCTATTTGCTTATTTATTTGTCAGTTTTAAAATTCAGAGAAGGCATAGTAACAGGAAAAGAAGCTTTGGGGAGTTAGTTATGCTCTCAGCCTCACCTCAGCCTCCTCACCTCAGCCTCACCTCTGCCTCAGGAGGTGACGTAAAAGAGCTGTTCAGACCGGCAGTTCCTCAGCGCCCACTTGCAGACTAGGTTGCAGACTTGGGGGGCGGGGGGCAGCTTGTGTGGCGCCCCTGAGCTTCCTGGATGTAGAAAGGAAGTGAAGGTTATCAGGATCGTTACCTCAGGACATCTAATTATTCTACCCGCCCGTCCAAGTTCCACCCCCGACATTCATTCTGGGTTGCTGTGGTGCCGATCAGGCATTCTGACACGGGGGAAGCGTCCAAAAGTTCCACGGAGCCT
>BDUI01000671.1:50204-69919 GCA_002335545.1 Apodemus speciosus | reverse complement strand
GTATAGCCCTGGCTGTCCTGGAACTCACTCTGTAGACCAGGCTGGCCTCGAACTCAGAAATCCGCCTGCCTCTGCCTCCCAAGTGCTGGGATTAAAGGCGCGTGCCACCACCGCCCGGCCTCTTCTTGCTTTCAAGGCTTAAAGTAAAGCTACAGTAATTAAGACAGCGGCATTGCTCACTTTAAAGGAACAGAAGAACAAGTCCAAGAGTAGACTGTGTTGCGAGTGTGTTCAGTTGATTTCCATCAACCATGTCAACACAATAGAGAGATGGTGTTCTTCCAAAGGGACCTCTGAAACAATTAGATTTGCACATACACGTTTTGGCCCTTGGTCTTTAATCAACTCTACATAAAAAGCAGTTTAAAATGGTCAAAAGTATTTGGGATAACTTATAAGCATTTTAGTGAAACATGAATTTTGCTAGAAATAAGAAATGAAATGTTGGGTGTCGGAATAATGCTTAGATGAGAAACAAAAGCCATGAGCATTGAGACAAAAGATAAGTTGAATATCACCAAACTAATGTACTTCTGGGGTGGTATGTGTATGCCTGGCACTGTTAGAAAGTGCGGCCCTGTTGGACTAGGTGGGGCCACGTTGGAGTAGGTGTGCCACTGTGAGTGTGGGCTTTAAGACCCCTGGAAGCCGATATTCTGTTAGCAGCCTTCAGATGAAGTTGTAGAACCCTCAGCTTCTGTTGGCATCATGCCTACCTGGATGCTGCCATGTCCCTGCCTTGATAATGGAAGCAGCCTCAATTAAACATTGTCCTTTATAGACTTGCCTTGGTCATGGTGTCTGTTCACGGCAGTAAAAGCCTAACAAAGACGGTGGTTTTGTGGAGGGAAGGTGATCACATGGTCTCCAGTAAAGCTACAGTTGTCTATCAGCTCAGGAGAGCTTAGCAGTGTAATATCTGCATGGATGGAGCAAGACTACTGGGGGTACCATCTGCATGGAAGAAGCCCCAATTAAACGTTGTTTTTACAAAAGTTGCCTTGGTTATGGTGTTTGTTCACAGAAGTAAAACCCAAACTAAGACACCTTTAGAAGATCCCATTAAGAAAGCAAAAGGCCAACAAACAGCCTGAAATAGATATTTGCCAAGTATTTATGTATCAGGCCATGGAACCAACACATGCAAAGAACTCTTTTAACTTGACTCAGAATGAGTGAAAAAAAAGTCGAATAGACACGTTTCCAAAAAGCTCAGGCAAATGGTAAATATGTCCATTCAAAGATGCTGGGCACGATTGACCAATAGCAAAGTGGAGACTAAAGGAACATTAAGCTTCCATTATCTACCAAGGTGGTTGACACCAGCCTGTCAATGCCAAGCTGTCAATGCCAAGGTGTTGTTGAGGATATGGAGAAAGTTGAAGTTATCCTGGAGTCCTGGTGGAAGCAAAAACGGCTACAGCCACTGTGGAGCAGTTCRGCAGGCTGTTTAAATGTTAAGTGCTTTGTTACCACGAGGCCCAGCAATTCTGCTCTGGCTATCTTAGTCAATGTTTTATTGCTGTGAGGAGACACTGTGACTGCAACTCTTATAAAGAAAGCATTTAGTTGGAGTTTGCTTACATTAAGAGGTTTAATCCATTATTGTCATTGCGGGAAGCATGGCAGCCCACAGACAAGACATGGTGCTAGAGAACTTGCTAATGGTTCTGCATCTGGAGCATTAGGCAACAGGAAGAGAGACTCTGTCTGGCTTTGGCCCTTGAAACCTCAAAGCCCATCCCCAGTGACATTTCCTCTGACAAGGACATACCTATTCCAACAAGGCCACACCTCTTAATCCCTATCAAGTAGTCCCACTCCCTGATGACCAAGCATTCAAATCTGTGAACCTGTGGGGACCATTTCCATTGAAACCACCTCACTGGCTTACAAGAGAACTGAAGTGCAGACTGTATATCCAGGGGAAAACTGCGTATGAGTAAGGGATAAATGACTGACGTTTAGTAACATGGATGGCTCTCAGATCACATTACAGAAATCAGACGTTTGTTTTATCTGAGCTTTTAGAAAATGCAGAACTGTAGCAACAAGAAGTAGCTCAGAAGTTGCCTAGAGCTGAGTCTTGGGAATAATTATAGGTTCAATTATAAAGAATTTGAGGAATCACCTCAAAGGTGAAGATAGTCTAAACTGACCTGGGTGAGGGTCTAAATCAGTCACTTTACTTTAAAAAAAAAATAAAGTTGAATTTTTAACTTAAAATAGGTAAGTTAGATAGCCAGTGAATTAATTATACTTCAGTCCCCAAACTCTGGCACACAGCAAGTCCTCAGTAGATGCTAAGTTTCAGAGGTATTTTCTGCCAAATTAATCGTTGAACCAATAGAGCCAAACTAATGCATATGTTGTCCACAAAAATATTTGAGGTGGGGATTGCTGCCATGTTCTCAATAAGGTCATGTTGAGTGTTTTGTCTTTTATATCCTGGTACAATTCACTTTAGGTGATGTTGTGTGGTGGAGAAAACCTAAGGAATCTATAAGGCTTTGTAGTATGTATGTTTCCATCAAAGGAGTTCATTGAACAGACCTGGGCATGCCAACCCTGGACATCTGAGTTCTCACTGCCAAGGCTATAAACCTGAGCCACATCTCTAAAGATGCCGATATCACATGCTGTGGACAGAAAGCTAGTAATAGCAGAAAGGGTCCTTGAAGTCAAATACATCATTGCATTTAAGAACCAAAATGTCAAGTGCACTTGATGTAGGCTGCCATGTTTATCCTCGGAAGCCAGAGTGCAGAGGAGAAAGGGTGGCGATCAGAACCCTCATTGTAGAGGTGACAAACAGAATCCTGTCCCTTCTAGACCTTTCTCTGTGCCAGCGAGCAAGGAATCACGTGTAATCTCCCGGGATCTAAAGTAAATAGTGTAGGCTGTTTCATTTTCCTCATCCTTTGACTCACTACCTTTTTCTGATCTCACTCGATCCTCTAGAAGGCTGCACTTTATCCTCTGTCACTTCCTCCTCCCCCTCTGCTCCCCCTGCACATACACAATAAAACGTTAGCTAGCGATGCCACTTCTCCACAGTTCCCGTGAAAGATGCAGGCTTAACACTTCTAGGAACCTTAAAGTCTTGATAAAAAAAAAGAGAGAGAGAGCTTATATTTCTTACATTTAAAAACAAAACAAAAACCATTTTTATTTTGAAGAAAATTTGAAGTATATTTCAGTACCTCGTTAATGCTGTTTCATGATTCTGAAGTCTCTTTGCTACTTAAAGGAACATAAAAAATATATTATCTCTAACTTGGTTTTCTCATAAAATTCCCATGTTCGTTATATTACATTTAGGATAGTCTATTCAGGCAGTATACATCTACTAATTGAATTTACTTTGAAATGTTTTTAATTTTTTATACAAATGGAGTCTCAGGCAACTGAACTCTAAGAAAGTGTATCTTTGACTGTGTGTGTGTGTCTGTCTGTCTGTGTCTGCGCACGCACCAGTTTCCAGGAAACAAGAGAACCTTCAGTCTAGAAGCAAGGAATAAGCTAAATCAGTTTTCTAAATCCATAAAATACGCCATAGTGAAAATTCCAGAAAATGATATTTGTACTGTAGATCTTCCCTCTCTCCAAACCACCAGACAAACCTTTAGCCACATTTTTTTTTTATTGTTTTCAGTTCTGAACTAAGTACCAGTGAGCAGTCCCAGGGCTTCTGAGGACGGACGGGCTCCAGGCCTCTCCAGAGGCTTGTTTTATTTCAGCCCTGATCTCCCTCCCGTTGGCTTTGTTTGTTGATATGTCAGCGGGGTATCTGTCTCTTTCATGGGGTTGAGAAGACAGATAAACCAGAGTCAGACAGTAAGAAATGTGACTGTTTTCCAGAGGTGTGTGCTTCCACAAGCCCTGGGCAATATTTATCAAGTCAACATTAGACCAAGACATTATTTGCCCATAACCTTTGAAAGTATTCACTGTCTTCCCTGGTCAAACCTGATGCTCTCACTTCTACCCTGCTTTTCTTCAGACATTCCTGTATTTCCTTCCACACTCCAACACTGCCTCCCCTGCTGCAGAAACTCAATGAAATGAGTCGTTGAGTGAAATGAAATAAATCACTTTTCAAAGATGAAATTTGAGGACGCCCATTGGTTGAACTTATCAAACCTTGGTGGCCTTGCCAGTGTTTGTGCTTTGGATCCAGAAGATTGGCACCAGCTCAACTGGCCAGATCAGAGTCTCTTGATGCTGTGCTTCTCCTAGCTTTACTCAGAGCTTGTGTCTAGAATTATACCAGGGTCTCCAAATGAGTAGACTTCTTCTGGACTTTGGTCAAGTTAAGTTGGTCAGAAGCTGAATTCGCCTTCAAGAAATTAGATCTGGACCTTGTCTTCTGTGCTCCTTAACCTTCTGGCTACTTCAGGATTATCCCTTTTGTACTGTTTTTTTAAAAGTCTTATTTTGAAGAAAACTTGTCAAGGGATGCCACCTACCCATCAAGTTTCCAACACAATAGTGGTATCAATACCTACTGGTTTTTTGTTTGTTTTCACCTCGGTTATCCACCTTAGTGGGCATTTCTTTCTGCATCCTGAGAGTGCCTTTGCATTCTTACAGATGGTTTCTTATAGCAGAAAAGGCCTGAGCTACCCTCCTGAAGATAAGAGGTCACATCATGACTTTAGCCCTTATTTCCTGGTGTTCTCATCTGATGTGGAAGATAACTGTAGCATACTGTATGCAGCAGTCTAAGGAAACTGAGATGCGTGTAAAGACCCCTGGATACATTTAGAGTATGTAACATATTTACTAAGTATTTTTTTTAATCTTTTCATTAGAGAGTGTCCAATTTTATTCTCACATTAGCAACCAAACTTAGGGGATATGAATGTTATGAATTCTTTATGTGTTGTGATCTCATGTGGGTTTTTGTTTTTTGGTTTTCCCCTTTTTGGACTTTTTTTTTTTGGTTTTTCGAGACAGGGTTTCTCTGTGTAGTCCTGGCTGTCCTGGAACTCACTCTGTAGACCAGGCTGGCCTCGAACTCAGAAATCCACCTGCCTCTGCCTCCCAAGTGCTGGGATTACAGGCGTGTGCCACCACGCCCGGCTCCCTTTTTGGACTTTTTAAGACAGGCTTTTTTCTATGTAACAGCTCTGGTCATCCTGGAAATCATTCTGTATCCCAGGCTGACCTGGAACTCACAGAGATCCACTTGCCTCTGCCTCGTGACTGCTGGGATGCCTGGCTCGTGTGGGTTATCTATCATGTCACCAAGAAGTATAAATAACACTGCCTGTAAACTACATGTGTAAACAACTGCATGTCRAATAATATTAAACCAGAAAAAGGAAGGGAATCCTACCGTGCAGGACGACATGGGTGAATATTAAGGTCCTCTCTTTAGGTTTTACTCTAACTCTTAGCAAGGGTGCTGCTAGCTGAGAATGCAAGATACTTTTAAAATTATTAYCTTATTATGGTTTATGTATATGGGTGCTTTGGCTGCATGTGTCTTCGGACATGTGTGCCTGGTGCCCACAGAAGTCCGAAGAGAGTGCTGAAAGTAGAGTCGAGGACGCTTGTGAGCTGCCATGTGGGTGCTGGGCATTGAACCTTGGTCCTCTGGAAGAGCAGCCAGTGCTTTTAACTGCTCCTTCACCAGCCCCTTCAGCATAATTTTTTATCTACCTCCCTGACCGTCCTCCTGTGGGCAGTCCTACGGGTAATGTTTTGTTTTTCACACTGATTCCCTTCCCTTCCATCTGATTTTCAAAGACAGCCAAGGATCTGCTTGTAACAGGGATTAGCCAAGGGTGGCCAGTGGGCTAATTCCAGGGCACTTGAGTTTACACGGCCTGCCATCTGAGAAAGTGTTTGAAGTTTTTAAATAGTTGAAAAACTCAAAAGCCTACAGATTCCAAAGTTTGCTGTCCACACGCAAGTATTTGTATGCATACATTTGTTCCTGGTGGCTTTCGAGCAGTTAAGTTTTTGTGATCTAGAAAGCTTACACTAGCTACTTATATGGCCCTTTATAAAACAAATTTCTCAGCCTGTAAGTCATTCTCGGCTMCGCAGTGTCGTTAGCCACCACACCGCAGGTCATGGCTCCAGTGCTCTGCTGTTACTTTTCTAGAACAGAAAGTTTACTCTGGCTGTTTTTTCTCGGTGATAATAAACTGGGGAATACAAGCGTCTTGGTTGGGCGTCTCACATGAAGATAAGTATGTACAGCCCATAGGAGGCTGAACTCTGTCCCCTGAAAACCTGGAAACACAGGGTGGACTTGCTCTGTCAGTCTTTCCTACTTGATGTCTGTGGCCTCACCTGAAGATGAGGGTGGCACGTTCCATTCTGTCTCCAGCAAGCATGTCTATATCAATCTGTTCTGTACCCATCTGGGCGCAGCATGGAAATGCATGCTCAACTTGGTCATCGTAATCAATTGCATAGTTCTTACAGCAAGCTGGTGCGGCAGAGGTGGGGCTATATGCAAATAACAGATTTAAATCTCTTTCATCTCCTCTACCCGAGCTCCTGAGTGGTTTAAAATGAACAAATAGGAAAAGCTGTGACAGTTGCCATTAGCTGGAGAAGGGGTCTCACGGGGTCACCGCTTCAGAGCTCAGGGGTCAGTGTTTGCCGATCAGCTCATGGGGTCATTTCTCACACCCCCTTCACAGCTGCCTCTACCAGGCAGACTTTCAATGGGGATTTCGGGTTAGGGTCACTGTTGTGTGACTGTCACACAACGTGTGGGTCTGTATATAGTGTTATAATCTGAACAACGTAGGCCTCGGAAACATGTGGCCTCTTTCGTTTGTGAAACTCGGCGAAGGGTTCTAGATGTAATGCTCCTAGGCCCATYGTTTGTCACCTTTTATGGAAACAAGATGATGGGATATCACTTCTGGTCCTGGGAGGTGGAGGAGGTGAATGGCCTTCCATTTATCTTCTGAACCATCAAGATATTAGTCACAGCCATCAGTCACCTGGTCCAGGAAGACCTTTGGTCCTTTCCAAAGCTAACTGAGAGGTACAGTGGAACCTTAGTCAAGTCTGTACCCTTGGGCTCAGACCCTTTAGCTTTATATCTGGAAATTTCAGTTATGAAATGAAACCTTAACATGAAAGAAAACAAGAGCCAAGAATGACATAACCCCAGATAAATACATAGAGGAATAGGAGATCATATCCTCATGAAATATGATAAGGTGATTAAAGATGACATTCATTCACGGAACACTGTGTGTGTCACATAGGGCCAAAGACATCGGAGATTCTTGTTAAAATGAAGCTAGATGGTATCAGGCAGTGTGTGCAGTACCCACTGTGAGGTAGAGAAGAGATGGAACTGAGAGAGGACAGAAAATCTATCCCCAGGGTTTGCAACTTGGTGGCAGAGAGGCTGAGCAGGAGGATTATTTAGCGAATGTGGTGTGTGTGAAATGAGCCACTCTGGGTGCTGTGGGATGGAGAAGCAGCATGACTAATGTAGGAGTAACAACAGGAAGGCTTCTTGGTGAAGACGGGCTGGGGGACTGAGTCCGTGTGTGTGAGGAATATGACGGGCACAGGCTTAGGAGAAGGAAGGGGCATAGTGGGAAGTCAGTGAGTTAAGATGCTGGGAACAGGAGAGCTTGGGGAAAGCTTGTAAACTACAACACAAAATGTGAATTGTACCTTCAGGGCAAAGATTGGCATTCTCTACACATGTCCATGTGTATGTAGAGGGGGTTGTGTTTTTATAAAAATAAAGAGAGTAGAGAAGGAGTATGTTTGGGTGTGCAGTCAGGTGTGGGGCAAGGGGGTGCCATGTTGAAGCATCCCTTCCCCCTGAGGGACCAGCCACACAATGGCATAGTATAGAATAGAGTTTACTCAGGGCATGGGGAAGGGAGTGGAGACAGTAGTAGAGACAGAGGCAGAGAGAATAGAGGAGTAGAGGCTGGCCATGAGGGCATGGAGAGGGCTCGGGGTAAGGGACAAGAGGACAGAGCAAGAGCAAGAAGGCAAAAGAGCAGAGGGGTCGAGCAGCCCCTTTTATAGTGAGTCAGGCAGACCTGGCTATTGCCAGGTAACTGTAGGGCGGAGCCTAAACCAAATGATCACAGAGGGGGGCTTTCTGTTTCTGTATGTACTGTATGGAGGCCGAGGTGGCCATTGAGTGTCTTTCTCAATCACTCTCCCCTGGAATTCTCACCAACCCTGGAGCTCACCCACTCAGCTCCACTGGCTGTCCAGTTAGCCCCAGGGAATCTTCCTTTTCCATCTCCTTGGAGTCAGGACTGCAGGGCGCACAGCCTTCCTGACTTAGCATATGGGTCCTGGCATCCCAACCCTGCTCCTCCTGCTTCTACAGGAAGCTTTGACTGACTGAGCCCTCTCCCCAGCCTCTTAATATTTTCTTAAAGATGACTCTGCCCACACTGGGGAATAGATATGGGAAGAGGGGAAATGGATGCTGCGGAACCGATTTTGGAATGGGTCAGGAGTCATGCTAAGCTAATAGGGGCAGAAGGAAAAAGGAGTCCTCCTTTTGCGTTCGGATTAGCATTTAGATGGCTAGTTTGGGGGTTTTAAATGTTAGAATAACCAGCACTATAAAGTTTTTTTTTTTTTTTTAATTTTAGAAATCTTCTCATTACATAGCACAAAAATAAAAATGGTTTTAAGTCTTAATTGCCTAGCAGAGATTATAGACATCTTCAGGACAGATAAATCCTGGGTTGTCCTGGGATGAACGTCTACCATGGAAATGCCACATACTGTTTTAAAATTGCGCAGAATCCAAAATGTGAACAGTTTTCTAGCAAGGAAAAATAGATAGGCATAGTTCTTTAGAAACCCATGAAAAAGGAAAGGGATGAAGGGAACTTGGTTTAATGACAGATCTTCTGTTGCCATGAGCTTCATGAGAGCTAGGGGGTTTGAGGAGGAACCCCAGGCCTGGCAGGGAAAGAGCAAAATCAACTGACTTCATGGGTTTCATTATCACAGGTGGAGCAGTGTATTACCACGGAGGTGCTTTCTGCCTCCTCTTGGCTGTACCAAGGTTGCCGGAGCAGTATTAAGTCTCATTGCAGCACTGAGTTGGCCCTGGTACCCTGAGTTGAGGTCCCCCTCATTTGTCACAGCCAAGGATGACKATCCCATCTGCCAGGCATATGGAATTGGTGGTGCTCAGCAAATCTTTGTCCCAGCCTGGCCCCAGAGTGTGCTCTGAATTGTCTCGTAAGCCCTCTTTCCTCCCTTGTGCACTCACTGCACTGTCTACTGCGGCAGCTGCGGAACTGGCCCACCTAATTAATGATGTCTGCCTTCATTCGCTAACTATACTGGGAGCCTCTGGAGGCAGGGACTAAGTGGCATTTGTCTTGATATCCCCCCTGCCCTGCCCTTCAAAGGGGGCATCAGAGCACACACCTCATACAGAGCGTAAACTCTGGCTTGTTCTAGCGAACTCACCTGTCACCACTTACAATTCTGTGTACAGAGAAGGCACATTTTGTGCTACTATTGATCTGATCCTAACCCAGAGCTTATTAGACATAATAGATAATAGCTTGGATTATTGCTTCCTTTGAATGATACTTTGAGGGAAGCTCAAGTTCACACATTATTCTTACTATTACTTTTATTTAGATAAATAAAAACCACCCACTCTGTGTGTGTGTGTGTGTGTGTGTGTGTGCGTGTGTGTGTGTGTGTGTGCACGCGCGCGCGCGCTCTCTGCCTGATGTTTTGAGACTGCTCTGTCTCTGCACCTGAAGCTCCTTGTTCAGGCTCTTACATGGGTTTTGAAGATCTGAACTCAGGGCTCAGGTCCTCATACCTGAGCAGTAAGTTCTCCCCCTGAACCATCTTGACAGCTCCATAGTCAATACATTTCAATAACTCTTAAGGTTAGTTACCTGTGTTTTGTGCAGGCAGTCCTAGTCTTATAATTAAGCTATGGTTAGTTTCAAACATGTAGTCAAACTAGTAGCAATAGTATGGTCTTCCACTTAAACTAGAGTTAAAAGTCTTAGGGTCCTCACTGGTTCAGCCAAGGAGCATGGTTGACAGGTGGTCAGGACACCTACAGGAGCCTCTTTGCATGCAGAAGTATTGAAAGCTTGGTAGTTAAAGATAGACAGGTTTGATTTTAAATTCAGTGTTGATGCCATGCGATAGGTTTTGTGATGCTCTGGACTCTCTGGTTTTTGTACCTGAGTCTCGCAAGTTTGGTGAGGAGGTCCAGTGTTTGGAATGGGAAGCCAAGGACAGATCTGTCTCTGAGAGTCAGAGTGAAGAAACGGACCTCTCAGGCTCCTAGCTTGTCTGGGCTTGGATGCAAAAACACAGACTTGGGGGAAAATTATGCTGGAAAGATCTCCAAGAGTGGCTATGCAGTCTGTGGTTCATTTCTCCATCATCTGCTTGGACCTTTTTCAGGTCAGCCGTAACTTTGAGCTGGTTGGCCGGGTTAACTTGGATCAGCTGGAACAGATGAAGGAGAAGATGGAGAGCTCCAGCAGCGAGGACGAAGACAAGGACGACGAAATGAGCAGCAAGGCAGAGGACAGAGGTTAGTTTTACCCTGCTCTCTGAGTCCCAGATGGCACCCAGAATGTCCACCGTGAGACAGAAGGGGAGCAGGAGGCTGCTGTGGAGAGAACAGAAGGAAGGATCCTTCTTGGTTAAGCAGCAGAACAGACTGGCTTAGGCGCCATCAAGGGCCCTGTCTTTACAAACTATTACCAGCTATAGAAACTCCGAGGAAAACAGACATTTCCTTTCTAATTATAGATGTATGTTTGCTAAGAAAAAAAAAAGTATGGTTCCTAGCAAGGAAAACTAGTATCTGAGGATCCTTCAGAATGCAGACGGCAAGGGACAAGAGGGATGGCCCCGTAGTGCTGTCGAGGAATGAGAGTGAACTTGGATTGCTGCTGGGGTCATAGTGAGAGCTTGTAATGAACTTGGACATCATACATGTCCCCCTGCAGGGCCATTCCCTTAATCCCTTAGGGCTCTGTTTTCACTCTGCCAAGAGGAAGAGACAGTGTCTCACCCTCTCCTGTATTTGCAGAAAACACCAGCGAAGGTTTTATCGAAGTTTTGAACTATTGCCCCAGCCCTGCCACTCCCCATTATTCTAAGAAGACTCTAAAATATGTTTAATTGCAGAGAGCATGTTTATGTGATCTAGAGACCTGTCCTTGTTTACTCTTTAAGCATAGCATACTGTGGGCATCCCCAGAGTATATAAAAGTACAGGTTGAGATGGGGAATGAAGGGCTGGAGAGAGGAGGACCCAGCAGCTAAGAGTGCTAGCTACTCGTGAAAGAATCTGAGTTGGGTCCCCAGCACCCATTTTAGGCTGCTCGCAGCCACCTGTAACTCCAGGTCCGGGAGATCAGACTCTTTCTCCTGGCCTGCCCACACCCACACACATATTCAAAATTAAAAAGAAAGAATATAAGTTCAGATATGTTCCTTAAGTTCCTGCAGATTGAACCAAAAAATTCATGCATGGATACTGTAAATATGAGCAAAAGGCATCCTAGCCACCACCTTCGTAGTGATGAGAAGAATCGTAGTAGCGGCCCTTGCTGAGTATCGCTTCTTTAGTCTCGTATTACGAAGGGTTCTGAGGCTACCCCACTGGATCTTGGACCTATGGACCCCAGTCTATAGGACTTTGCTTTCTGTCTCTGTGAGTTCACCAGCTCTCAAATAATAGTGACAGTGGACAGTGACAATGATAATAGCAGTGTCTGTCTCCTTGGGTGGTCAATATATAGATTTGTAACTTAAAAGCTTCTGGCTTTAAACTTTGGCATATTCTTTAGTTTTAGTTGACAAGTAAAAAAAATATGCGTATTTATGATGTTTTAAATAGGTACACATTGTGGAATGACTACATGGAGTTAACATTTTTTCCTCACTTATCTTGGGGAATAAGATCTTAATCAACTGAACAATTTCAAACTGCAATAGCATTGTTGGTTATAGTCACCATGCCACACAAAAGACCTCCCAAACTCATTCTTCCTATCTGCCTGAAATTTAATGTCTTTTGATCGATCTGTCCCCAGAACCCCAACCTGGGGCTTTGGAAATGTCCATTCCAACAGAAATGTCCATTCCACAATCCAAATCTCTGGATTTCACTGAGGTTTCACAAGGAGTGAAATCATTTAGTGTCTGCATTTATGCCTGGCTCACTTCCTTTAACGTACAATCCTCATCCGTGTTGTCACAGATGACAGGCTTTCTTGTCTTCAAGTGGAATGGTATAAATGATATACCAGTGGGTAGAATATACATCATATTTTCTGTATCCCTTCATTTTCTCTGTGTGTCAGCCCAGTGGTGAGATTGCTGAGGAACTTACATACAGTATTCCATAATGGCTGCCCCACTACTAGTCTACAGCGCTGTTCTTGTCAAACCTTCACCAATACTTGTTACCTTTCCTTCTTTTGGTAATAGATGCTCTAACTGCTATGGAGCAGTAGGTTTGAATTGCATCTCCCTCTTGCTCAGGATGTGGAGTACCATGATATTGCTGGTGTCTGTCTGCTTATCTTCTGAGAAATGCTTACACAGAGCCGTTGTCTATTTCTTAATTGGGGAAATTGTTCACTCTAATATTGACTGAGTTGTTTGAATTCTGCATATATCCCGGATGTTGACCCTGTGACAGGTGTGTGGTCTACAGATTCTCCTCCTCTTCTGTGGGCTGCTTTTTTATTTCTGATGTTTCCCTGGCAGTACAGACATTTTCAGCTGGATTCAGGTTGAATTCGCCAGTTTTTTTCTTCGGTTACTTGTGATTTGGGGGTTATGTAAAAAACTTAAAAGAAAAAATCGTGGTCAACCAGTATCATGGAGATCTCCCCCATGTTTTCTTCCAGCACCTTGTATGGTTTTAGGACCTGTGTTTCGATCTCTTATTGACTTTGAGTTGATTGTTTTTCCATCTGGGAGATCAGGATCTAGTTTCTTCTGCCTATGACGCCTGATTGTCTCAGTGATCATTTACAGAATTGTCTTTTTTTTTCACTGAGTGATATTGGCAACTTTCTCAATACTCACTTGACTGAGAGAGTGTTTCTGTCCCATTGCTCCATGAATCTGATTCTAAGTTAATGTCAAGCTGTTTTGGTGACCTTGTTTTTCTTTACATATCTTAAAGTCATGGAATGGAGTGCCTTGAACTTCTTATCATACTCACCACTCTCATGCTCACCACTCTAGATTGCTGCGGCTCTCTGGGGTCTTTTGTAGTTACCTTGATATTATAATGGAAAACGAAGGGTAGAGATATAATTTGGAGATAAAATTCTTGCCTGTGGTGTGAGAGGCCTTGGATTATAAGACTGCCAAAAACATTAATTAAATGACATGACATCCAAGACATGGACCTAATAAATAATAGTTCTGACAAACTTAAAACCTATCTAAAGTAAGGTAAGAAGATAAATAAACCCACTGAAGGGTGAATCTCAGTCTTCTTGTTCCAAAGCAGATCTCTTGACACTACACACATCTCCAATCCCTTAGAGTGCTAAAATGTTCTTTTTTAAAGAGACCCTACTCATGAAATGCACTAGCCCTTGGGCTAAACTAAGGCCCCATGGCAGACTGTCTAGCAGGCCTGAGCAGGTGTCTTCCTCAGGGCATTTTCTTCTGTGGTACATTTATTGTCCCTACCCTCCCACAATGACAATCAAGGGATCTAGTTGGGTCCTTCAATCTCCAAACCGACACTGATAGCCAAGGCTTACTGCCAAAACGTGCTAACTTATCAAAAGCTGCTTGCTGTGGTCAACCTGCAAGACTACATAAAGCAAACGGCCTCACCCGTGGTTGACTAAGGGCTATGTTAAGCCATTTCTTGTAAGGGAAATGTTTGTCATCTCAGAAGTATGCCTTATTTCTTTTCCTTCCTTCCTTCATTTAAAAAAAAAAAAAAACTTAACAAATATGTTCTTCACGACAAATTCTTAACATCTCTGCACTGTTGTGAATGTCCTCAGGGAGAGGGAGGGAAAGGATCCTTCTGAGTGAGGCTACAAAAAGCTCCTCTTTCTTCCTGGTACTCTGTGGCTCTGCTTGTCTCTCTTTGTGAGATAAAAGATTCCTTATTGGATATTTTGACTTTCTTCACGTCTAAGGCTAAGCCTAGGCTGTTTCTGAAGCCATCAGCATTCCGGAGTCCTCCATTTCCCAATGCTCTTCCCCAAAACAAATAGAACAAGTGTAGGCCATCAGAAGACACAGCTTTGTCTGAAGCGTGTGAGGTGCGAAGCACATCTTCCCATTTGTCCAGCTTCGCCTCTCCCCACTGGCTCTCGGCTTCAGACCAGATGGAATTAGGGAGAACTGCCTGGCTTCTGCTTCCCCCAGAAAGTGTCATGTCTACAGCCAGAGGCCTAAACAAAGGAAGAAAAACTCCTCCTTGCATAGACAAGTTGGTATGGGGGACTGAACTGAGTACCTTGGGAATTGCAAGCCAAAACTGTCCCTGCCCTGTCACACATCCTTGCAAGAACGGTTCCCTTTGTCCCATCTCCT
This sequence comes from Apodemus speciosus, assembly GCA_002335545.1. Lineage (NCBI taxonomy): Eukaryota > Metazoa > Chordata > Mammalia > Rodentia > Muridae > Apodemus > Apodemus speciosus. The sequence continues at coordinate 55,372 of BDUI01000671.1, read as the reverse complement.
TCTCCTTTGAAACAACCTAGAATCAATCTTCCACCATCTCAGTAGATTGTTGCCAAGAAGACAGGGCCAACAATAGCCTGGGGTGTTTTTGCCAGACATCCTGGCTTCTGGCAGAGTGCACAAGGGGCTATTAGCTCAGCTCTCAAGCTGAGGGAGAGTGATTTGAGATGTGACAGGTAGACTGGCCTTTTCTTTGAGGATGAAGCTTAGCATGTGCCCTTGGAGACAATCGATGACTGGTTTTATGTTTCCTGAGGGCAAAGGAGCAAGAACTAGCACCATTTTCCTTGTGAATAATTTGGACTTTCATATAGACACCTTCGGTTGGGGAGTTCCTGGCCTTCCTGCTTCCCAGTTCCTTCCCAGACATGAGAGCTGAGAAGCAAACTCAGAATAGACACAGCAAGATCAGCCTGGGAATTTCAGAGAGAAGCCACGCATGAGAAATTGAAAGGAGCCCAAACAGAACGCCGCCCACCCTGCCCCCTCTCATTATGCAACTGGGAGGAGTCAGGAAGGCATTCTGTTGATTTCTTGCCCAAGATAATCCCTGCTAAGGAATTAATGCGCAGAGCAGATGGCTCTGTGTCATTTCCAGTGAAAAGAATCAAGGAAGATAGTCTGTGCAATTATTTTTAATGGCTTGTGTGGTGATCTTCTTAATTTGTGAGAAAATGTCTTGTCTTTTGTGAGAACTGGCCCTGTTCACGTAGCTTTTTGTGAGGAGGGTGAAGGCGTCACAGAGCCCTTAGCTAATGTCTGGAAGATTTCATGAAATATGGGGCATTTCAACCAGAAGATTCTTCCTGCGACATCTAATCTGTGGGGGCCCACAGTAATCAGAGATGAAAATGATCAAATTTCCCCAAGCTCCACCCTTTTTTCAGAACTGTGTAGACTGCTACTTACTACCCATGTGAAGACTGGGCCCTCTGTGGGCTAGGACTCAGGACAGCACAAAGGCCTTGTAAGCCCTCATCTTTGAGCTTGCCAGGAGGTGTAGCTTAAAAACAATTAGCTAGCCAATCCACATGTATAAGGCCCAGAACTTGTGCCAGCATCGCAGGAGTAAAGAAAACAGCTAGGCCAATATTTGATGTGTGCACCAGACCCATTGAGAAATGTCTGCTTATCCCCGTATTTGTGAATATCACCGGTTGAGAAATAAATACTGGGCAGTTGGCCAGGATCTGTTAGTGGCTGGGGACATGCTCACTTTTATTACCAGTAATTGTTATTACATGTGTTTATTTAGTGTATGTGTGAGAGAGTTGTACATGTGGAAGTCCGAGGACAATTTTCAGGAGTTGGTTTTCTTCTCACACCATGTGGGCTCCAGGGATCAAACTGAGGTCGTTGAGCCTGGGAGCAGGCGACATTAATCTACTGAGACATCTCAATGTCCCAGACATGCTTTTAGATAAGTGCCCGCCCCTACCTCACAGTTGTTTAGGGTACCGCACGGGAGGGTCTTTGCAGGGCTCCTATCCATCCGACAAAAGCATTACACATGTTGTGAAGCTTTGGCCTAACTTGGAATATGAAGAAGTCCTGTGGCCTACACTGCAGAGCCATGCTGGGTGCTTTCTGTGGTCTGTTTTCTTCTTAGTGAGCAGATAGCCCTGTTCCAGATAGGCCCTGAGTAGCTGCCACGCCCTCAGTCATATCATGCAGAAGGAATGAGTTAATTAGAAAACAGATGTAATAGGGTCTTAGAGTAGGCCAAGGAGCCTTTTCTGGCCAGAAGGAACCTGGGTTGTTGATGATAGACGAAGTTGCATAAATGGGGAGGAATGTGTATCTTTAGTGACTGAACGCAGGGCAGCTCCTATTCAGATCTATTCAGGTAGTGTCCTTAGGAGAAGCCCCAAGTCAGCGGGGAGCCTGGCTGATAACTACTGATGATGTCCTCCAGTTTAGCTTCCCAGGTAACTCAGGAAGTGTTTTCCAGTGAATGTTGACTGATCCTCTCTAGATTCCAGAAGCACAAAGGTAACACTGGTCCTTTCTCTCTGTTTGCAGAGCTGATGAGATTTTCTGACCGGGGGCCTGGTGTGAGCACAGAGAAGCGATTTCCGTGTGAATTCTGTGGACGGGCATTCTCACAGGGTTCCGAGTGGGAAAGACACGTATTGAGACATGGCATGTAAGTTGAGCACTGAGAAGACCTTTGTCCCAAGCAAGAGGGTGGGAGGGAGGCTAGAACCCCCTAATGCTACACAGAGCCCCCACCACCACCTGTTATGCTCACCCTTAGTGAGCATGAAGGGCAGGCAGTGACGACTGAGAAAAGTTTCCTCCTTCTTTGTTAATTTTTAAAATGGCCGCCCTGTCACAGTCACGTGAAGGAAAGCCTCCAGACTCAAGGGTAACATGTCCCTTTGCTTTGCAATTGAATCTCATTCTCTGAGAGAAATGCAGATCGTGGCCTGAATTTCTGGCTTCCGTTTTTGCTCATTCCATGAATGGCCTTTAGCATGCCAAGACTTACCTCAGAAACACAGTGCTGTCCCACGCCTGCYGCCCAGGTAATTGAGAGCATGCCTGTCAGGTTCCGACCTAACCTCTTAGTCCACCAGACAAGAGAACTAGTTTGTGGTATGAGATAATGTCCATGAAGTGTCCAGACCTCTGAGAATGTAACTAAGTTTCTCAAGTCATAGTTGATTCCTGCAGGTTTTTAGTTTTTGTGTGTTTGGATGATTTATTAATAGACTTAACTAATAAATCTTCAATACCAGAGTTGTTCCTTTTGTCGTAATCATTATTGACCAATTCCTAAGCTTCTGAGTTCAGCTGATAGATCTGAGGGTRGGGCGGTTCTTGGTATTTTTCCAAGAACTCTGACTCAGAGAAAGAGATAATATCAAAAAGTTATATTAATTTGGAAACAAAACATGGCATAATCAAAGCACAGTACAAACATTGGATATTTTTAGGGGTCCCAATTATCAGAAAGAGGTCTACATGACCTACATATAACAAATAGAAAGCTGCTAGCACATAGTAATATTAGTAATATACACATAGAATTCATTCACAGGAACCTTCAATGCACTTACAGGATCAGAGAAGTAAAGATAGATGCGTGTTTAGTTTGGTTAGAAAAGGCATGTGAGAATCCAGGAAGATCATAAAATGCTTAAGGATTTCCGCTCCATACCCAGAGAGCAGGCTAGTGAGCTGGGCATGATGGTGCGTGTGTGTAATCCCAGCTCTGGGGAGGTAGAAAGAGGAGTTGTGCTGACTAGCCAGCCCAGTGTATTTGGCCTAGCCGTGAGATACTCTGTCTTAAAGCACACACAGAAAAGATGACGATGCCTGAACTCGCGCTGGGCCTCTAGGAGCGCGTGCACACCACTCCCGATCCTCGTCTCCACCTCTTAAGTGCTGGAGTGAGAGTTCTGTGCCACCACACCTGGCTTATGAATGTTTCTGCTGTCTTGCTTTTCCAGGGCATTGCATGATACCAACCAAGTGAGCAGGAATGAAATCCATCCAAAGGAGATGGTGGAGGAGACTCTGCAGCTGCCCGCCATAGAGGCCAAGGAAGACGATGAGCCGATCGGGATAGACTTTCCCCTCAAGAGCGAAACAGTAACCATCTGTGTGGTAGCTGCCGACAAATCTCTCCTGGAGAATGCAGAGGCCAAAAACGAATAAGAGTTTGGTGAAATTCTTATCAAACCTTACTTGAACCGTGATGAAAATGTGGGAGGGCCGGCGTGGGCTGCGAAGGGAGGGACAGACAGAGGCGAGAAGACAGAACAAAGCTGCTTTTAGGACTGAACAATCTATTTTCAAAGCACTGGTACCTGTGTGAGTGAGTATGTAAATTAAAGTTATTTAAATGGTTGGAATATGTGGCTCCTTTCCTGTCACTACATCCTTCCTTCCTTCCGGATCTTCACCACGGAAGTTTTCATCTGCTGCGGTTTGGGAAGTACCTTCCACGGGCACGGCGGTCTCCGCGACCCTCTCGGACAGTGCGTGGAAACCGAGGCTCCTGGACACAGAAGACTTCTCCTCGGGGAACAACTTTTGGGCGCACAACTTTGAGTGCGTTTTTCTAGTTTTAATACCTTAAGCTTTTTCAAGACCTAACTGCAGCCGCTTTGGGAAAAAAAAATAACAAAACAGAAAACAAACAAAAAACTGCTTTGCATAAAACAGTCACCTGTTTCCTAGTACCTCAGACTTAACCAAGGGAATTCTCTGCATTTGTCTGTACTACCTGTCGCCCTTGTGGTTAAATGTAGAGAAAACTGCTGGACAGGATGGTGAATGGAGAAAAAAAAAAAAGAGTTTTAAAGAAAGGAACACAAATTGTGCTTAAAATCCCCACGTGGGTTTTATTTCTTAAAATACTGTGATTTTTTTAATTATTTTAGTAAAAAACAAAACAAAAAAAAAAGAAACAGACTTTAATTACTAGATAACTGTGTGTGAATTGTCATCTTGTATTCCAGGTAAGCTGTTTATTAGTGTTCAGCTATAATTTAGAATTTGGTAGGTTCATGTGAACTAATTTTATGGTGATTGTGGGATTTTGTTGGCCACATGTTTATTTTTTCTCTCGATTTGAGTGTTACAAACACAGCACAAATTCAGTTGTTCTTTCTTCATATGAGTTGTTCTTTGTGTGTTTGTTTAATTTGAGGTCAAGGGAGAGAGAGAGAGAGAGAAAGAGAGAGAGTGTATGTGCGTGTGTGTGAATTTTTATAATTTTAAACATGAAGATAACAAAGAGGTTAACTTCCTTTTTAAATTTATTTTTGTGTTTGTATTCTTTTTAATTTAACTAAAGAACCAAACTCCTAGTACAGCTATGCAGTGTGGAGGCCAGACAAAGAGGTCCCATCACCCTTTTGGGGTTTTTTTTTTTTTTTTTCAAACCAACATATCACGCGTCTCACCAACGATTTCTGTTACATTGGGCTGGCTTTCGTGTGTGCTGTGAACTCTGTGTTTTGTTTGCTTGTGTTTTGTGAGGCTGTCTCRTTTCTTTTGGGAGCCATCCCTTTCGTGAGCTTGGACAGGAGATGGTAGATCCTGCAGGGATCCTGGAGAAGTGTTTTTTTCTTTGCATCTATCTAGCTGCTCTGTTTCCCCACTTTTTTTCCCCCAAGAGCAGCTTAAACTAAAAGCAAGTCTACATTTATAGCACA
>BDUI01000671.1:9168-23358 GCA_002335545.1 Apodemus speciosus | reverse complement strand
CTCACTCTGTAGACCAGGCTGGCCTCGAACTCAGAAATCCACCTGCCTCTGCCTCCCAAGTGCTGGGATTACAGGTGTGCGCCACCACGCCCGGCCCTCACAGCTTTTTCTCTTACTGACCAAAGTCATAATTATGTCCTTGATCATTTCATATTTTTATTCTGGTATGAATTTTCATACTATGGTACAAATGAATAAACATATCGCCTTTAAAATATTTTTCTCATAACTTAATTTAGTATTCATTCAGAGCCTCTGTGTGGTTTAATGATTGAAAACTCAAATATACATGATCATAACATTCTTTTTTTTTTTAATTGTGTGTGCACACATGCACCAGAGTACACATATAAACTCTATTTGAGGACATCTTTTAGAGGTTGGTTTTCTCCCTTCACTGTGGGATCCAGAGATTAGCCTCCCCCAGCAAACGCATTTACCTGCTGAGCCGTCTCACTAGCCCAGATCTACGAAATTTTACGTATATCAGTTCCTTGGAGTTTTCTCTGTCATTTAAGTTTAAACTCGGCCACTTTGTGTTTCCTGGCCCCCTTCTTCTCCTCAGGAAGACTTACTTAAGTTTACAGAGGTAATGGGCTTAGCATAACTTGATGAATTTATCCTGGGATAGAAAAAGTAGACGAGACCGGTTTCTGGCACTGTTATCTCTTCTAGCTGGGACTTAAGAACTTGGCTCCAGGTGGTGTTGACTAGTCCGAGGCTAACATGGCCTCGGCTCTACTATCAAAGGATCAGTTGCTCCAGATAGCCCTTGTTCTATCCTCTCAGTCCCTCTTGGCATCACAGGAAACTTCCGGACTTTTTCCCACGATGGTCTGCTACTTTGGGCCTTTTGTGTACCTTACAGCTTGTCCTCTCCACTTCTGCACTGGGTGCCTCTGCCTCCATACCCTTACAAGTTCAGCTCAGGGGCAGGGTAGGTTAGTATTACTGACGAAATACTGAACTGGGACGCTCAAGAGAGGTGCAGAGCAGATGTCATATTTTAGAAACTATTTATAAATAGACTCTCAAGAAGATGGAAATTATTTGCATTTCAGGTATTCAATAAAGAGAAAAGATTGTTGAAGTTAAAAAAAAAAAAAGTTCAGCTCAGGCCCTTTCTCCGGGCTTCCCATATCTGGAGAAGTGTTCTATTATCTTCTGGATGGAGGAGTGTTACCTGCCTCCACTGGCATAAGGAGGGGAGGAGCAGGGGGGAGCAGGAGGAGCGGGGAGGAGCGGGAAGGGCAAGGATGTGGAGCTGGAGGTACACTGCCTGATGTCCTCTATACGCAGACAGATACTGCCCAGCTACAGGGAAGGGGGCAGGCCCCGGTCAGTATTTCCAGAGGCAGAAAGCCACATTTCCCAAAGCCATGCCCTCCACAGAGCAGCTTATGTCCAGGGTCTTCGTGAGGTGAGGTACCGAACTCCGGCCATCCCATGACAAAACAATGGTGGTGAGACCTGCTTACTCCAGAGTCCCTCCTCCCAAGACTTAGTCATTAGCCTCTCCCCTGCCCAGTGCTGCTTACTTCTGCTTCCTGTCTGGGGCATTAACTGCTACTTAGTGTTTTGTAACCAGTGTCATCTTAGAGTGAACTCATAGAGAGACTGTGGCCTACAATATCTGAAAATATAAACCATGGTCGGGACTCCTCCACAGAAATACTACAACTCTCCCTATTTCCCCTAGCCCGTCCCCCAGCCCCATCCTTGGAAACTACCCACTCCAGAGAAGTAGACCACTGGTTTTCCTATAATGTCCTTAGAGTCTCCTAATCTTTGGACACACACACACACACACACACACACACACACACACACACACACACACACTAAAACAACTCTTTTGAAAGAAACTTTTTACACCATGCCTGTCTCCCTTCACCAGGTCTTTGAAAGGGTGCTTTTGAGACTCAAGGTTGAGGATGAATGCTTTGTCTGTGGCCTTCCTTCATGAGGTAAGGAGCTCGAGACACTCTGAGTGCTGCCTGAGATAAGTGGAGAGTTCTTGTGGTATGTGAGCGTGGAGGTGCACGTGAAAGGACCGCCGAGAGTGCAAGGATTTCCTCAAAGGCTTTTTTTTTTTTTTTTTTTTTTTTTTTTTTTAAAGCACCATCTTATGTAGCCCTGTTCGGCTTGCTATAACAGAGGATGGTCTCGAACTTCTGACCCACCCAGCTGGCGCTTCGATTGGAAGCATTTGCTACCACACCTTATTTACATGGTCCCGAGGTGCACAGGGCTTTGCAGGTTTTAGGCTTACATCCTACCTCTAAATTACATCCCCAGCTCTTTAACTCAGTCTTACCCTAGCTTTCTGGGGAAACACCTGTATTGTCAAAGCACCAACGAAAACAACTGGAATTCACATCTGTTCTGGTTTTGAAAGCCCAACGGAAGGCAAAGGCATAGCCAGAGAGAAAACTCTTAAACCTTAATTGCCAGCACCTGAAAGCTAAAAGACTTTCATTCTATCAAGAACTTGGAAATGAATACTCTCCTGGGGGGAGATATGCAAATTCATCTGAATGAGAGAGAGATTAGCACTCTGAAAAGTAAATCAGCCTGCACATCCCACCAGTCAGAAAGCTGAGGCAGGAGAATTTCGAGGTCAAAGTCTACCTTGGGCTACAGAGTAAGGTGGGCACCAAAAACTTAGGGAGATGCCCCAGCCCTTCCCATCACTCACCACACTAAAAAGACCAAAAAATAAAAAATAAAAATAGAAAAGTTTTAAAAAGGAAAGGGGATGTAACTCAGGAGTTTGACCACTTACTAGGCAAGATGGTTTATGTTTAATCACATGCACTGGGGGTTGGGGTGGAGTTTTAGGGTTTTGTTATGTAGCCAGAAACTGAATGAATCCAGTGACTAATGAATACATTATTCATCTAGATAGTAGAAATAGAAATACAAATGTTAAGCAATAATCAAGAAAAGAATCTGAGAAGCGGATGGGAAGAATTCTACTGGAAAACTTCTTCCCTTGTATAAACCAATGTATACAAAATACCTGGTACTCGGTTGCAGTGCTGGCTTTTCATGAATTGAACTTTGTTAGCCCCATCCTGTTAGCTTTAACTGCCAACAAGACACAACCTATAATCACCTGGGAAGAGAACTTCAAGGAGAGATTGTTGCCTTGAGTTGTGGCTTATTGGGTTGTGTTGGCTTGTGACGTGTCTGTCGGAGGATTATCTTAATAAATTAAGTGATGTGGAAGAACCAGCCCAGTGTGGGCGGTGCCATTCCCTAGGCATGGCGTCTGTACTAGGGAAGTAGAAAGACAGTTGAGTGTCAGCAAGCTCGTAGCAATGTTTTCATTTCTCTCTGCTACTGACTGTGGATGTGGTGTTACTAACTGTTTGAATTCCTGCTTTGACTTCCCTTAATGGTGAACTGGAATTGTAAGCTAAAATAAACCATTTCCACCTAAGTGGATTTCTGTCAAGGTATTGAACTACAGCAACATAAATGAAACTAGGACATTTCCCTTGAGTCTAGAGTGGTCCTAAGATACTGGGTCTGGCATGGCTTTGGAGGGAACAGAATGACACATTCTTGCCTCTGGAACAGGGCTGGCGGGTGTGGACCTCCAAGGGTGTCGATGGCTGTCATGGGAATTAAGTCTTGTTTGTATAATAATGTGCATATTTTACATTTCTCCTTTAAGGAAGGTTCTCCCTGTTTACATTAATGACTCCAAGATGATCAGAGACGGAAAGAGTCCAGGAGGTGAAGGTGCRGCTAATGTCTCAGTAAAATGGAAAACGCTGGGCCCTTCGGGACAACCCTTAAAGATGTGAAGAAGAACTCTAAAACCATGAGTTTAAAAATATGTAATTTCTCGCCGGGCGGTGGTGGCGCACGCCTTTAATCCCAGCACTTGGGAGGCAGAGGCAGGCGGATTTCTGAGTTCGAGGCCAGCCTGNAAAAAAAAAAAAAAAGTAATTTCTCAACTATGCAAAAATATAAGGATGCAATATGAATTGTGTAAGGAGCTTCACAGAACTAAAGGAACAGAGGCAGCTACCCCATGAGCCAGCTTATAAGAAAGATACAAAGGCGGGCAGGCAGGTTCCTGAATGCAAGGTCAGCCTGGGATAGATTGATTTAGGTCCAGGTGTGGTTGGAATGGTAATCTCTGGATAAGGTTGTACACAGCTAGTTTATTGTCTGCGCTTAACAGAGGCAGACAGGTCTCTGAATTCTTTTGTAATGTTAAAAGAAAATGTGTGCTTGCTGTCTCCTAAGAATTAAGTGGCTGGAGTCTCAGGATGCTGATTCATAGGATAATCAAAAGGAAACCTGGAGTAAATGACTGGATGGATATGTAAAATAAAAGACTTGGCTTATGATCTACAGGAGATGAACGAACCAGAGAATTTTTTAGAATAGCAAGAGAGAACTACTTGGAGAACTGTCTGGAGCAGAACACAGAGGGAGGGAGCTATCTGGAGATCTCCTGAGAAAGCAGATCAGAGAGAAAGAAAACAGAACAGAGAGAAAAGCAGGCTGGAAAGCTGTCTCCAGCAGAGCAGAGGAGGTCAGCTTGGACCCGCGATTTGACTTCGGCTTGTTTGTTTCACTGTTCACAGACACTCCTTTCTCATAACCCTTCTCCAAGCCGAGGCTGGTCCTTGACACTGAGTTATACTTTCAGTATCAGACTGTACAAGAAGTGATATCAAGTCTTCTGGGCATAAAACCCAGACTTAATGGCTTCTACTGTATTCTGAGAAGCCCTGTCCCTCCATGTTAGGGATCTGCAGGCACTGCTGGAGACTTTGTCAAAAGGCATGTAGAAAGAGCAGGACTGAGGTGACAGGAAGAAAAGAGACCCAATGATTCCAGCATTCCCATGGATCTCAGACCTCAATAGCAAATTAACTCTATGTAGCCTCCTGGGTAGTCGCTAGCAAGACCAGTAAAAGAACTGTCCAGCCAAGACCACCAGTTTTGTAGACTTGTGAGATGCAATGGAACATGATCCCTTTTAAGCTAGAAGATTTTTTAAAAATGGGGGAAGTCTACTATACTATAATGCTTTAGATGACCAAAATGAGGTTGTAGTTTACAGACTTTAAGCCCTCGAGGCAGGCCCTCCCAATTAAGAGATGAATTCACCACAGACAACTCAGTGGATTCCATTAAACATGCACTTCACCTTATGTCCTCTGTGCTAATTACAGGCTCACCTAACAAGCATCCACCCCTGCCACGAGCCCCCCATTCCTGCCTTGTCATGTAATGCTGACTCAAGACATAGAAGGCACTCATTAAAAAAAAAAGAAAGTAAAAGAAAAACTAAATTAATTTTACTGTTGTACCTTAAAAGGTATAAATTTTAGAAAACTGCACAGATCTTATAGTTAGATGGATTCTGATATAAGGAGTGCCCCTTTGCAAACCACACTCATAGTAAAAGTATCAAAGATCAGTATAAGCCAGAACATTGTGCATGCATGCTCTTTCACGTTTGGCTTTATTCTCTCACCTTATTCTTTCATTTCATTTCATTTCTGTCTGGAATTATTTGCCGCTGTATAAATTGGTCATCATTCCTTCCCCTGGCTGACTATTGTTCCAATGGATTTTTTTCCCAGTTATTTTCAGCTTGGAGCTATTAAGAAGACAAATATAACTAACAAGTATGTGAATAGTATATTCAATAACTTTAGCCATCATAGAATTTTAATTAAACTCCTAATAACATTAATATTTCTTGTTCACTAGAGTAGTAAAAATTAATACAATTGTCAAGACCCAACGAATATTGTCCTGGCTAGTTTTTTCATCTTTCCTCCCCATCTTACTTTTGGTCACAKGTTTCATCACAGCAATAGTAACCCTACTAAGACAAGTTGGTACCAGGATGGTGGGGTATTGCTGTGACAGACCTGACCATGTTTTGGGGGATTGTGGAAGGACTTTGGAACTTTGAGCTAGAAAAGCCATTGAGTGTTGAGAGCTCAGCAGGCCGTTCTGTAGGAGCTTGGAAGGTAAGAATCTTGAGAGTACTGCTGAAGATGGAGGCCTGGCTTGCGCAATTTCAGAGGGAAGCAAAGACTCTACCATTTGTGTGAAGAATCTATAGAAGAATCAGCTGTGATTAACAAGATACCAGAACTACTAGTGCTTTAGTAGTTCTGGTGAATTACATAAAGTGAAACCTTTGCTTTGCTAGGATACTCAAATGCTGGTCAAATGGAGCTCAAGAATTAGCAGTGATTAAGAAGAGAGCAGCATCCTTGAGGGGAAATCTTCTGGAAAGTGTTTCCTAAGAGTTAGCACACAGAAGCTATGTTTCAGAGAAGGCCAAAGTTGTATATTGTGCCATCAGCTGAACTTGGTAATGAAAAGGTCACCCTGTCTGTCGTACTGGTCTTGAAGTCATGAAGCGGTAGGTATCACAGAGAACAACTGCGGTTTGACATTGTGAGAGGCCAGAAGAGGCTATTGGTAAAGGTGCAGCCTCAGTAATAGTTGAAGGCCCTGGATTGAAGGGGTCATGCAGAGAAGCTAAGGCTTGGCACCATGAAGAGAGCCTAGAAGAAGCTATTTGTGTAAGTGCAGTCAGGTTGCAGCAGAAGACCTCAGCATTTGGAAATGTCAGTACCATGGGATGACCACCAGCAGCAGCAGAAATGGGGTGGAACCAAATAGAGTCTAGAAGACAAGCTGTGTGTATTGCAGAAGGTAGACGTGGAGAAGCCCATGCCTCTTGGAGGAGCCCAGGAGATGGTGAGTGAATCCTAGACATTTGATATTGAGCTATTTACACTTCGGAGTTTGGTTTTGCTTTGCTTTGGTTGTGACTGTGCACTGGTTCTTCCCTCTTGAGGTGAGTATGTATTTAACTTATTTTTGGTTTACAGGAGCCCACGGTTGAGAGACTAAAATTTAAAAGTGATTTTAAGTTTTAAAAGAGACCTTAGATTTTTGGGGGGTTGTTCCGTTTTGGTTGGTTGGCTGGTTTTGTTTTGTTTTGCTTTGTTTTGMTTTGTTTTTGAGACAAGGTTTCTTGGTGTAGCTCTGGCTGTCCTGGAACTCAATTTGCAGATCAGGCTGGCCTCGAACTCAGAGAGATCCAACTGCCTCTTCCTTCTGAGTGCTCAGATCAAAGGTGTGTGATGCCACACTCAGCTGAGACTTGGGATTTTTTTTTTTTAGAAGACTGAATTTTAAAATATTTGAATTTATAAAAACTGTGGGACTTTTAATGCTTGTAGAATGTTTTATATTGTGATGTTGATATTAATGTGTGATCTTGGGGATGAAGAAGAAAGTAAAGGTATGGCTTAACAGTGATGTTTGTTTGTCAAGTTGAAAAGGGGTCAGTTGTGCTGCCTAATTTCACATCAACTTGACATAAGCTAGAGTTATCTGAAAGAAGGGAACCTCAATTGGGTAAATGCCTCCAAAATATCTGGCTGTAAGGCATTTTCTTAATTAGTAATCAATGGGGGAAGGTCCAGCCCATGGTAGATGAGGCCATCCCTGGGCTGGTAGTCCTGGGTTCTATAAGAAAGCAGGCTGAGCAAGCCATGGGGAACAAGCCAGTCAGTAGCACTCTTCCATGGCCACTGCATCAGCTCCTGCCTCCAGGTTCCTGTCCTGACTTCCTTCAGTGATGAACAGTGATGTTGAAACGTAAACAAAATGAATTCTTTCCTCCCCATCTTTCTTTTGGTTATGGTGTTTCCTCATAGCATCRATAGATATGAAACTAGAATTCTCATACATTAATTGGGAAAATATAAGTGATTCGATCCCTTAAAAAACATTTAGCAATTTTTTATAATGCTAACCACAAACTTAAATCAATGACAGATATTTTCTGAGTGATTTACCCAAGATAAAACATATAACTTAACATTTGAATTTCTACAAAATAATAAATTGATTTTTTAAGGATAATTTTAAATTCAGCTCATGTAAGTTCACATTAAAAGAGATAAATCTGTTTTTTGTGTGTGTTGACAGAAAATCAGGTTTTTGGGTATTGAGAAATAGATCTGAGACAGGACCAGATATTTTAAGCCATTGATGACTATCTGGGGGCTTTTCTGTTGAGTGAACTCACTGTTGAGCTCTGTGATAGCAAAGCCCCCACATCACCACCTGGGTGTGGTGAAGTTCTGTCAGAAAAAGTAAGAGGAAGAGCAGCATATAGAAAATGGTGTCAGAGAAGACAACAGCTTTGAAAGGCAGATGTAAGAGTGGAGTTAGACAGAGAAAGACTAGTATGGCAAACATACAAGAAAAAGTTTAAACGAAGAGATTCCAAGTGGGATGGGACATAACATTGATCCCAGCAATCAGGAGACAAAGACAGGTGGATCTCTGAATTCAAGGTCAGCCCGGTCTATAGAGCAAGTTCCAAATCAAGACAGCTAGGGCTACACAGAGAAACCCTGTCTTGAAAAAAGACAAACCAAACCAACCAATCAACCAATCAACAACAACAAAAAGAGGAGGAAGAGGAAGATGGGGAGCAGGAAAGATTCCAAACACTCAGATGTGACAAAGAAATAAGTTGAGAAGGTTCTAGACAAATAAATGGTTTTGTGTATAGAAAATTAGCAGTAACAGAGGAGCACTAGAAGAAAGAACCAGAAAGTAGTGATGCGGGAAAAGAAGAAAAGAATCTATGACCATCCCTTAGAGCAATGGTTCTCACCCTTTGGGTCTGCACATCAAATATCCTGTATAGTAGATATTTACATTGCAGTTCATAACAGTAGCAAAATTATATTTATGAAGTAGCAACAAAATAATTTTATGAATTATAATACGATGAACTGTATTAAAGGGTCACAGCTTCAGGAAGGTTGAGAACCAGTGCCTCAGAGGGATAGTAGACAATGAAGATGTTATGTTTGTGTGTTTACGTTTGTGTTGCTGGAGGATGAACCCAGGGCCCTGTGCATGCTGGGCAGGTACACGATCCCTGAGGTTCCTACTCAGCAAGAAAGGGTGATTCATGAAGTACTTGATCAGGCTTCTAGTTTGAAGTTAAGGAGCCATCTCTCCAGCCCAAATGGAATCTCTGGTGTTCCTATGCTGTCCTGAGGCAGTTTTCCTCTTTTTTCTTTTTTAAGACTTATTTATTTATTTATTATATGTAAGTACATTGTAGCTGTCTTCAGACACTCCAGAACAGGGAGTCAGATCTCATTACAGATGGTTGTGAGCCACATGTGGTTGCTGGGATTTGAACTCAAGACCTTCAGAAGAGCAGGCACTGCTCTTAACTGCTGAGCCATCTCTCCAGTCCTTGGTTTTTTGAGACAGGGTTTCTCTGTGTAGCCCTGGCTGTCCTCAGAACTCACTCTGTAGACCAGACTTGCCTTGAACTCAGAAATCCACCTGCCTCTGCTTCCCAAGTGCTGGGATTAAAGGCGTGCACCACCACTGCCTGGCCCTAAAGTTGAACTTCTAATCTTCCTGTCCCTGTGCTGGGTTTACAGCCACCACACCCTGCTTTATTTTGGCCTCAAAACTAGTGGCCATCTTCTCTCTGCACCCTTCAGGCCTCAGAGTACCTCCACTTAGGGCACTTCCATAGTGAATTTGAACTGCTTGCTTACTTCCAGACTATAGTTTCACAAGAGCAGAAGCTGACCATTTATTTATCCTCTAGCATCTACTGGCACATAGCGGGTTCACAGTCATTGACAACTAGCTAGAAAAATAAAAGAATTAGCTGGGTCTGGTGCTGCACGCTTACGATCCAGCATTCAGGAGTCAAGAGAGGTAGAATTATGAATTCGAGGCTAACCTAAGCTACCTTACAAGCTGAGGATAATCTGGTATACATAGCTGTGTCTAAAAATAAAAACCTAAATCTTAATAAACAGGGGAAGACCAGCAGTGTACCAGGAAGTTTCTAGCTCAGTTGCAACTCCACTTCCTGCTTTTGCCACACTTTCTTCTCCATCTGCACTAACAGCCCCGGTAGACAAGGGAGCCATCAGATAAACAAGCTTCCGGCAAGGCTGGCCAAACCCTACCGCTGCAAGAGAAGGGCACAGTGGAGGACATGCATCTTAATCGGTGGCATGAAAAACATCTCCCAGATGCTGAATTGGGTTGTAAGTACCATCTGTCTGGCCACAGAGGATTAAAGGGAGGGACACCTCTGTCTGAATCTAGGGACAGTGCAGGCAGGCATCGAATGAGCTGTTGGTATTAACTTGTCTGCCCTCCACCTGACTAATTGCCTTCCAGAGAACCTGCCCAGGGCTTCCGGTTTGAGATCAAGTGGCTGGTGCTGTGGCAGAGCTCTCGTGCCTATGAATTTGGTTGCATTCAGTAGAGAGAATTCTGGGAAGGAAGAGAATTGAACGCCTCGGAGCTTATCATGGAAGGTTTTCAGTCAGTGCACTCTACTATTTGATGTTTGAAGAAATGAAGTACTTCATCCTGGCCTCCAGCTCTTTCATATATTCCCTTTCCTTTGTGTATTCATCCACCATGGTCGGGTCCTTATGCTGGGCCCAAGGGACACAAAAGGACATGTGACATGATTTCTGTAATCTGGAAATTCAGTCTTGAGTGGAGAAGTAGCAGGAAATGAGGCCTATAAAACAAAATGCAATAAAATGTGGCAAAGAGCAGAATCGACGTTCAGAGGTTTCTGGTCGGGTCGGGGGCAGGAGGAATAAAAAACCCTGGGGGATGTTTAGTGGTGGCTAAGTCTAGGCCTCTGGGCCCGGGCCTGCCCTTAAGATGGATGCCCGGCTCCATCATAGTTTCTCTGAGGAGAAGTCTCATGGTTAAGCGCTGACCAGTTGGGTCACACCATCTTTCTGTCCTTGGTGATAGATGCAAAAGACAGCACACGGCTGAAAAAAATGATCAAAGGGGTCTTGCCATGAAAGCATGTGTTAGGGTGCTAAGAGGAGGAGGACTGGTGTGCCCACCTAAGCCAAGAAATTGACCCCTAATCCTGCCTCCAGAGGCCCAAGATAAAGGGTTTGGGGAACACACATTTCCTGTGTTCCCAGCAGAGGGAATAATGGAACTAGAAGGGGGAGAGCAAACTCAGTATTCGAAAAGTGCCTGTTCATAGAATAACACACATGCACATTGTATGTTCATATTCATCTTAATGGGGGAGGGGTTCCCGTATGGAATTATAAGCTAAATGAGCTCTAAAACTTTTAGTGCTTTGACAAATATAAAACCTTCAAAATTTTTTCTCTTTTTTAAAATCAATTTTAACACAGAAGAGTGTTTTCTTATGATATTTTATACATATATATTATTATACATYGTTCAGAGTCACTACCCCACTCTCCTATCCTGCCTCTCCTCCCTACCCGCTCTTCACTGGTCCCCTTCTGACACCCCACATTGTCTCTCTTCTGCCCTCATATTTTACACAAACACACACACACACACACACACACACACACACATGTCTTGATGTGATAGTTGTCTCTGGCTTATTTTGTTTAACATATGATCTGCAGTTCCATCCATTCTTTTTCAATAGGGCATGGGGAGGGGAGTTAAGGGGGTAGTAGAGGCAGAGAAAGGCAGAGAGATGGAGAGAGTAGAGTAGAGTAGAGGCCGGCCATGACCACGTGGAGAGAGGGGGAAGGGGGAGGGGGAAGGGATGAACCTAAGAGGGCAAGAGAGAGGCTAAGAGAGTAGGGGAGGCAAGAGAGCAAGTTTATTCTTTTCTCTGGATGAATAAAATTTATGTTGTTTGTGTGTACATGCACATGTGTTACAGCTTTTTAAAAAAATTCTTTCTTCTATTCATGGATATCTAGGTTGTTTTTATTTCTTTTTCCCCACTCCAAGATTTATTATTTTTATTTTATGTATATGGATCTTTTGCCTGCATGTTTATGTTTGCATAACATCTGCAATGCCTGAGAAGGCTGGAAATAAAACAGTGTCTGGTCCAGAATTAAAGTTACAGATAGTTAAGAGCTTCCATGAGGGTGCTGGGAATCAAACCCAGATCCTCTTGAAGAGCAACCAGAGTTCTTAACCATTGAGCTATCTCTCCAACCCCCTGGTTCCATTTCTTTTTTATATGTATAATTTATTTATTTTTTTATTCTATGTACATCGGTCTTTTGCCTGTAAGTATATCTGGGTGAGGGTGTCATGTCTGCTGGAACAGGAGTTATAGACAATTGTGAGCTGGCATGTGGGTACTGGGAATTGAACCCAGGGTCTCTGGAAGAGCAGCCAATGCTCTTAACTGCTGAGGCATCTCTCCAGCCCCTACCTCTCCATTTCATAGCCATTGTGTGTAGTGCAACAATAAGCACAGAAATGTAGTTGTTTCTGTGGCATGCTGACTTAGATTCCTTGGGCTATATACCCAGGAGCGGTTATAGCTGGGTCACGTGGTAGTTCTATCTATCTATCTATCTATCTATCTATCTATCTATCTATCTATCCATCTAGTAAGGACCTTTCACATTAATTTCCATAGCAGTGGCACCAGTTTACACCCTTCCCAGCGGTGGCTAAAAGTTCTTTCCCTCACATCCTCGCCAGCCTGGCTGCCCTTTGTTTTCTACATGACAGCTGTTCTAGCTGCTGCGAGGTAGAATCTCCATGGACTTCTTAACTTTCATCTCCCCAGTGGCTAATGATGGAGAACATTTCTTCACATAGGTAGTGGTCGTTTGTGTTTCTTCCTTTTAGAGCTGTCTGTTCAATCTATTTGCCCATTTGTCGGTTGGATGAGGGGTCTTGGTGTTTAATTTTTGGAGTTCTTTATAGAGACTAGATATAATCCCTTGTCAGACGCAAAGTTAGATCATAGAAGGCTGGTAGATTTCTTTGAAGTCCACTTTGGTCTGGACTCATTTGCTTTCGGTTTCAAGCACACACGACTCCAAAGGATGCTGCACAATGTGGGAGCCACACACGGTGGTTCAAGGGAAGCAGGGTCTGAATTGGCAGCCTTCACCATCCCACAAAGAACAAGACGTTCTTGAGGGGTGTGTGTATCCTTGGCACAGTTACATCTTTTGATCACATAGACTGTGCTATTCACACACGTGAAAAAGTTTGAGGGAACAGCCACCCACATCAAAGTGTGATGGCACGGGCCTGTAATCCCAGACCTCGGAGATGGGAGCAGGAGGATCAAGTGTTCAAGACCAGCTTTGTTTGAGACCAGCCTGGGCTATAGGAAACCCTGTCAGAAATGAATAAAGAATATGCAACTTCTCATATTTCAAAGCAGTACCAACTTCTTCCTTTATCAAAGCAGATATTCCAAAGCACCTTATCTCTGGGTCCTTCATTCTTTTGTGTGCCTCTCTGGGGCTATAATCTTTTTTTTTAATTCATACATTGTATTTTGGTAATGATCTTTGCCCTTCCCCAATTCCTCCCAGAACTAAGATCTATATGGAAGAGGGGACAGGAAGATTGTGAGAGCCAGAGGTGGTGGATGACCCCAGGGAGGCAGTGTTTTTGCAGACACAACAGGATTGRTCCGCATAYGAATTCACAGAGACGACAGCAGGCAGGAAGCCTGCACAAGTTTAAACCAGAGAAGGCCCCTGCGTGGAGAAGGAGAAATGAGCATAAGGCATTTTTCTTATCTTGCTCTTTGATCTTCCCACGAGCAGTGGGTCAAGATGCTGATRCAAAACGACAAGCCCAGGATGCCAGTCTAGAGCCTTACTTTGGACCGCACCACTCATCTGATAGAAGATGGAATTTTTGATTTTGGAAGTTTTAAGCCATTTCTCCTAGAGAAAGCTAAGTTACTGGGCAAACGGACCACCTTGGGAATGCCAAATTCATACTGAATGCTTGAGAATACAGCCAGTCATTTCTGAGAAACAGTTCTCTAAAAGTCATGTGAATTACCTTACCAAGAAATCCCTGAAGGAGACTAATCTCTGTGATTGGCTTCGTGTGGTTGAATCAGACAAGGAGACTTAAGAACTTTGTTATTTCCAGAGAAGTCAAGATGAAGATAGGTCAGAATCTGAGGGCTAGCTGGCYGTYGCTTTTTAATAAGATGGAGTATGCTTGAGAAAGAAACCTAGAGAAGGACATTTTTATCAGCAAATAAAAGTCATAGTAATCTTTAACAAAAAAATGACCCCTATACTTTTGGCTGTGTCTTGCAGAGGGGGTTAAATAATACATTTAATTATTTTTCCTAAAATGAGATTCCCTATTTTT
>BDUI01000670.1:192451-206167 GCA_002335545.1 Apodemus speciosus | reverse complement strand
CTCTGAAGATACCTACACACACATGTTCATATCCTTACTTATTTGTGTATGGGGAGAGGCAAAGGGGACATGTGCACAAAGCATGAGTACTCACACAGGCTGCGAAGTGCACCATAGCACTCATGGGAAGATCAAAGAACAACTCTTGGGAGTTGGCTCACCTCTTCCTTTATATGAGTCCTAGGAACCAAACTCAAGTTTTCAGGTATAACACTGAGTTATCTTGCTAGCCCATATTTTGTATTTTTAAGAAGTACCAAGAATCTGCCATATCGTGACATGAGTATTGTATTCAGATTAAATGAAAAGAAGCTGCCTTATCTCAGAGTTAATGAGTTTATATTTATTTTCTAAGTAAAAGTCAACTTAAAGTATTAATTATAAACCTTTCAAACTATATTCGTTCAAAAATAATATGAAAAGAATTCTTTCTTACATATCATTAATGTTATAAAGCTTTAGTCTTTAACATCTAAAGCTTCAAGGTACTGGAGACATAACTTAGTGGTACAGTGCTGTGCCTAGAATACACAAGACCCAAGGTTCGATCCTCAGCACTGCAGAAAAGATGCATATATAGATGTGTACACAGGAATCTATATCCATGGTAAATGTAAGAACATAACTTTCTGGAGACGTTTTTCAACAGAAATAAGAGCATGCTTCCATGGGCAGCAAGTTGGGCAGTAACAAGAGCCCAGCACCTGCAGTTGTCAAGGGGATCTTAAGGGGAGGGTTAATTCATATAGTCCAATACAGGCTAAAACATGGTGGTGAAGAGAAAAAGAGACTCTCAGAAAGAAAGCCATACCTAGAGCCTGGGTGTGGGTTATCTAAGAAGATCATGCCTTTAATGGGGATGTGTTTATTTGTCAAGAAGAAAATTCACATAGTTACCATATTCCTCAGGCTGGAGGCAAGCTCCAAATGTGTGTCCTGAGGGAACATTCATAGTTTCTGCAAGGCTATAGGAGAAAACAAACTCTAGTTAAAATCCTGACCACCCAAAGCTGAAAGTTGTTTGCCTTAGGTCCTTAGCAACCCACTGACTCTCCTATAGACACACTGGGAAAATCAAAGGTAAGACATCACAAGAGTCTAGTGTCCATTTGCATTAACAGTGACAGAAGGTTTTCCTTCCAGACCACTCCAGAGAGAGAGAGAGAGAGAGAGAGAGAGAGAGAGAGAGAGAGTTCAAAGCAAAATAATTTTTCTGATATCCCAGCAATAAAGCTATATATAGAATTCTCCACCCACACCCACCCATTCTCTGGATGCATACATATCCACTGGTTTCCAGGAAGCCCAAATTGATGAAATATGGAGGAATTATTTTCTTATTTGGTAAAAACAACTGGTTAAGACACAAACCTACATTTGGTTTTTCAACTTAACCCAGATTGGCCTCCAATTCAATAACATAAATCAGGGTGTGCCCAATTCAATAATACAGATAAGGGTGTGATTGATCTTGAGCTCCTGACCCTCCTGCTTCTACTTCCCAGGACTAAGATCACAGGTGTGTGCCACCAAACCTACCCAGATGACCCAGATGGAAGCAAGAGAGCTGGCAACGCCTCAAGCTCAAACTCACGGGTCTAAAACTCTTCCAAGTTTGTGTTGAAATTTTTCTTCGAAGTCATCAGCTCTTTTGGATACAATTTTTGCTCCTCTATCCCTACAAAATGAGAAATTGACAGGTGTCTTTATTATTAAAATGTCATTTTCTGTAAAATATAAACACAATGAAAAGGATCATGGTATCACTGCACCCTCAATGAACAAATCTCAAAAGACATTCCATATTTATTGAATGTATTGATACTTCTGCATGTATTAATGCTTCTATCACATGCTTTATAATAATTCTTTTAGTAGATAATATAACATGGTCTGTGTATAAAGTGGGGGTATGACCAATCCAAGATATGGTTGAGCAGAATGTTTTTATTGTAGATATGAGGAAGAGTATAGCCAAAGGCATCTGGAAGAGTCCACAGCAGGCAGAGAGAGAAGTGGACTAAACGTGAACCACAGACTGAACCAGTTCATGGGAGGAAAGAGGGAGAGAAGAGAGTTCAGGCTAAGGAGACCAAAAGAGAGGAGGCCAAGAGAGCACATGACCAAAATGGCAAGGTTGTCTAAGAATAAAAAAGCTGGGGTAAGGGAAGCCCACAAGCTGCAGAAGGTTAGAGTAGGGCTAGGTGAGAAGAGCTAAGAGAGACAAGGATACTGAGTGTGCCTAGAGCCTCAGGACTCTCTGGTATGATAACAGACACCTCAGTGAGACACTTATCAAGAGTTTCTTTTGGACCTGACAGTCTGGAGATATAGCTCAGTGGAAGAACACTTGCCTAGAATGCATGAGGCTCAGTTCAATCCTCAGCACAAGGAAAGGGGAAGGAAAGGCAAGCAAAAGAAAACACTTTGGCAATATGAATTTTAAAAGCAGAAAAATGTTTTCAGGCAGGACAGAAAGAGGAGGAATGTGGAACATAAGTTCTAGGGAAGGGTGCTTGTCATCCACAGCCAGGTTGTGAAGTCTTTCCCTGGCTAAGAATGGAGCATTCCAGCAAAATCGGTAGCATATGCTGTGAATCTTGACTATATAGCATCCAAGGACTACAACTCTTCCAGGTAGAACTTCAGAATCTACCCAAGTCACATACACAAATATTACTAAGACATGTAGGCCATACCCACACCTGGATGTATACTGACCTTCCTTTCTTTCCTATAAGCCTCTTTTTCTAGTAACCCATGTTTACTTTTTTATAAAATATCTTTTAGGAGCTACAAAGATAGTTCAGAGGATAAAAAGCATGGAGATCTGGCTTCAAAGTCTCAACACCCAAATAAGAAAAGGCTTGGTCTGGCCATGAGTGACTTCCATGGGCACTGGGCAGGGGGTGGGGAGACAGGTTCCATGAGCTCCCCAAGCCAGCTCTTCTGCCAAAAATGGTGATATTCCATTTCAGTAAAAGATGCTGTCTCCTAAGAGTAAGGGGAGAGTGATGGAGGACAATAACTGACAGTATCCTCCTCTGACCTCCACATGTACCCGGACAGCTTTACGCACCTACAATACATATATGCACGCGCGCGCAGACACACACACACACACACACACACACACACACACACACATAAATACCACAATTTTTTAAATATTTTAATTTCTTGTAATGAACTCAAAGTCTGCTTCTCACATCTAGCTGTACTGAAATTCTTTTCTATGGCAATGTCAAGAACACCAGCTCCACTCAGAAAAGAACCCTTAAAGGCTGATATGTGTCTGAATACATCCCTCCCACTCCCAACATGCTTATGCCCTTTTGTCTCCATTTAAGCACCATTAATAAGGAGCCAACCCCACAATGTTTAAAATTATGGAAAGCAGGGCTGGAGAGATGGTTCTGTGGATAAGAGCACTTGTTGCTCTTGCAGAGGACCCAGATCCAGTTCCCAGACAGATATTTGATGAGAGTCCCTAGGCCCATGCAGGGATAGGGATAGCTGCTGCAGCCAACCTGCCAAGGTTTGAGCCTACATGACCTTAGGCAAATGACTGACTTCAAAGTTGTTTTTATTTGTGAACTTACATTTCCTATCCCATGATGTTCAAGATAGGATTGAATTAAAAATAAAGAGAATATTTCAGACTTTTCCTTTGTAGCTAAAAATTGTTGTTATTTCAGGAACAACACTTGCAGAAGAGTAGGTGTGGGCCAGTGGACCATGCCACCAGACAGAAGAGCTGGTAAAGTTACACAGGCTCGGACCCCAGGGAATCACAGAACTGAGAACAGCAGGCATGGGGCCAGCTCCCTGCCAAACTACCTGATCTGGAACACCTAACCATGACACCACACTGAGAGGATCACAACAGTCAGTCACATGGCAATAAAAACCTGGAGTTTTCCATGCTAATGAGGTATCTAGATAAGCCCCAAATGTTCAGCCAAAGAGCTTTCCTTCTTGGGCATTCGTTCTGGAAAAAGGGTATTTAATCCCTGGTTTACCCTAAGTACGGTTTATGCATTCACATTTGCCATCAAATAAAACAGTTTGGACAAACAATGACCATCTCCTTCATTAAGGGTGGCTGTGGGGGTCAGGGAAGGGCTTTCTTGTGAAGAGCTGAGCCTATATCTCCTGGAGAAGGCCTTCTCTCTTCTGGCTCCTCCTGATTCTGAGCACTCTCTTGGAACTAGACTGGACTCTGCCCCTGTCCTGGTCTCAACCTTCGCCATCTTCCTGGTGAGTAGATGCCCTGAGGGGGAATCAAGGACCCTTAACTGGTTTTTAACTCCCAGTAATAAGCTAGTAGCACCTGAATACACGGGAGACTGGGAACTACAGCATCTGTCTCAGACTCCACTGTTTTTTCACTTGGGAAAACAGACTGGGACCCCTATTACAGACTGTGTTTTGCCTCCCCTGAGCAGCTTGCCAGCAGATTGGGCACCACAGCAGTGAGGCAAACACACAGCCCAGCAAGCAGGCAGTTGGATGACTATGGGAATGCAAGTGGTTTAGGGCTATGGAAACCTAGAAAGCCTCAGGCTCCCTGAATAGGACAGAAAGCAGAGTAAAAACCAGGTCTTCCCTGAGACACTGGAAAGCAGAGCAAATATCCTGCCTTCCTATAGAGGCTACAAGTTACCACAAACAGCTTCAAACAATGGCAATGTGTTCTCTCACAGCTCTGCAGGCAGCTGTGGAATTGGGGATTAGGGGATGGCACACTCACATTTCCTCCAAAGGAGAAACCATTTCTGCTCCCTCAAGAGAGGTGCCCCAACAAGAAGTAGACCACGTACAGGTAAGGTCAGGTGAAATCTTAATTGGCCAGTAAGGCTAGAGCCTATGATTGGGCAGTGGAAGAAAAAGGCAGAGCTCAAAGTTTTAAAGAGGGGAGAGAAGAGACAGAGGAAGAAGGAGATGAACCAGAACCACTGGCCTGTAGGAGCCACAAGTAGCTGGGGATTTCATAGATGGACAATAGCATAGTGTAGGGTACATTTGCCCAATCTAAGAGTGTAGCTTGTATTTATATCAATTGAGTTTTGCATTCTCTGCGCAGGCATTTTGGGGTTGGAGATTCACCATTATAAATCTGGCTTGTATATTATAAGTCCTAGTGTTTTCATTTCATGTGGCCAAGAGGATCTGAGTGAGCGGTAGCTGGATTTCCACAGGGGGTGGATGACCTGGGAAGTGCAGAACAGTGGCTCCAGGCATTTCAGGAAAGACTGGTTCAGTCAGTTTAGCAAGTGGAGACAGAGAGAGCTAGCTTGGGAGTGGGTTTTTGACTGGAGCAGCTTGGCAGCAGACTGGCCCCAGGAACCAGGGCAAGACAGCCACCTGGGGCTGGCCATTGAGGTGAGTGAGACCACCAATGCTGGTGCCTAGCCGAATTTAGCATGGGTTCATTATTAAAACTATATGCAACAGTCTTCCTCTGAAGAACAATTTTTTCTTCCTCTTCCTCTTCCTCTTCCTCTTCCTCTTCCTCTTCCTTCTCCTCCTCTCGTCTCTTCTCCTCACCTACCTTCTCCTTTTCCTTCTTCCCTTCCTTCCTCTTCTTCCTCTTCCTCCTCCCCCTTTCTTCTCCTTTTTAATTTTTATTTTTTGGAGGGAGAGTATGATGGCTAATCTTGTCAACTTAGCTGAGTCTAGAATCTACTACAATGCAAACTGCTGACAATCCTGTGAAGGATTTTTTTTTATTGGATTATTTGAAGCAGAAAGACCTACCCTAAATCTGGGCCAACCTTCTGGTGGCAGCCCATGTAAAAGAATATAGAAGAAGGAAACTGCTTTTTGCCTGCTTGCCCTCACTCTTGCTATCAAGATCATCTACTCAATTGCTGCTGCATTCCTTCACTGCTGTTAAAACCAATTTCTATGGGATTCCAACACAGACTGAAGATCAGCATCTCTCCAGGAATCCTCCCAGACTCCAGCACCAGACTGGGATTGCTGAACAGCTGTCTGATTCTCAGTTTTCCAAGCACAATACAGGCATTGTTTGCCTACCCAGACTACATCCTGTAAAACAATCTAATAACATCCATATAAATTCCTATAGAGAACCCTAACACAAAGGAGTGTGGTGGATAATTTTATGTCAACTTGACACAAGCTGCAGTCATCTCGGGGAGGGAGCCTTAATTAAGAAAATATTTCCATAATATCAGGTTGTAGACAAGCTTGTAGGGCACTTTCTTAATTAGTGATTTATTGGAGTAGGCCAAATCTATTGTAAGTGGTACTATCCCTAGGCTGGTAGTTCTATAAGAAGTAAGGCTGAGCCGGGCGGTGGTGGCACACGCCTTTAATCCCAGCACTTGGGAGGCAGAGGCAGGTGGATTTCTGAGTTTGAGGCCAGCCTGGTCTACAGAGTGAGTTCCAGGACAGCCAGGACTACACAGAGAAACCCTGTCTCAAAAAACCAAAAAAAAAAAAAAAAAAAAAAAAAAAAAAAAAAAAAAAAAAAAAAGAAGCAAGGCTGAGCAAGCCAGAGGGAGCAAAACATTAAGCAGCACTTCCTCATGGATTCTCCACCAGCTCCTGCCTCCAGGTCTCTGTCCAGTTTCAGTTCCTTGGCTTTCCTCAATGGACTGTGACTCTGGGTATGTAAGCAAAAATAAACCTTCTCTCCCTAAGTAGATTTTGGTCATGGTATTTCATAAAAGCAATAATACCCCTAGTTAGGACAAAAATTGGTTCCAGAAGTGGAGTATCGCTATGAAAGACCTGATCATGTGGGGTATTTGGAGGGTTTGGGGACAGTTGGTACTTTGGGCTAGAAAGATCGTTGAGTGTTCAAACCTTGGTGATTTGTTCTACTGGAAGTTTGGAATATAAAAATGTTAAGAGCAAAGCAGATGACGAAGGTCTGGCTTGTGAAGCTTCAGAGGGAAATTTCAGAGTCCTTAAATGACCATCAGGGTCATTTGCGATTTTAAGTTAAGAATCCATGATTCTCGTTAGCTGGGACTGAAGAACAAGCTATGATTAACAAGATACCAGAACCCCTTAAGTAAAACCTTTGCTTTGCTGGGACCATTGATGCTGGTCAGCTGGAGCTGAAAAAAAAAATGGTGGTAACTAGGAGACCAGCATCACTGTAGTGAAATCTTCTGGGAAATGCTTCCTCAGAATCATCACATAAAAGCTGGGCTCCAGAGGCAGCCAAGGTTGCACCTTATGCTGGCAGCCAAAGCTTGTTATGTTTAAGAGTCTCCCAGGTAATATTTATATGGATGTTATTAGATTGTTTTACAGGATGTAGTCTGGGTAGGCAAACAATGCCTGTATTGGAAAAACAACTAAATAAATAAATACCTTATTTCAAGAGGGAAGAAGCAGGTTACAATCATAATCAGATCAAAGTAAAACCAAACTCCAATCACATAAAGCACTCAGGGTCCAGTATCTGAGATTCATATCTCAGACTTATCTTCTGGACTCCTTTCAGGGGCTTGAGCTGCTTCTGTATTGGAAAACTGAGAATCAGACAGCTGTTCAACAATCCCAGTCTAGTGCTGGAGTCCGGGAGGATTCCTGGAGAGATGCTGATCTTCAGTCTATGTTGGAATCCCATAGAAATTGGTTTTAATAGCAGTGAAGGAGTACAGCAGCAATTGAGTAGATGATCTTGATAGCAAGAGTGAAGGCAAGCAGGCAAAAAGCAGCTTCCTTCTTCTATGTCCTTTGACATGGGCTGTCACCAGGACAGAGGCACTGGTTTTGAAGGTACGAAGGTGTCACAGAGAGCAACTGAGGCTTTGCATTGTGAGGACAGGAAAGGCCATTGTGAAGGATATGGAGAAGTTTGACACCTTGCACCATGAAGAGAGCCCAAGAGAAGCTATTGGTGAATGTGAAGCCCAGTTGCATCAAAACAAAACAAAACAAAAAACAGTATTCTGAGACGCCAGTACCAAGGGACAACTACCAAGAACAGCAGCAGATGTGGAGAGGAATCAGCCAGAACTTAGAGGACAAACAGTATGTGATGCAGAGGGTGGAACTGGAGAAGCAGCCCAAGCCCCTGGAAGGAGTCCAGAAGATAATGTATGAAGCCCAGATACTGGACCCTGAGTGCTTTATGTGATTGGAGTTTGGTTTTACTTCGACCTGATTATGATTGTGCCTTGCTTCTTCCCTCTTGAAATAAGGTATTTATTTAGTTTGTTGTTTATTTATTTATTTGTTTATTTTTACATGAGCCCAAAGTTGAGAGACTTTTGATTTTAGAATAGACTTTGGATTTTTTTAAGAGACTGAATTTTTAAGGCCTTTTAGGTTTGTAAAATGTTTTATATTGTGATGTTTATATTAATAATGATCTTGGAGATGAACAAGAAGGGAAAGGTTGTGACTTCACAGTGATATGTTTGTGTGTCAAGTTAACAAGAGATCAAGAAGGATAAGAAATTCTCCCTTTAGGAGGAGGAGACTCCCACTATATCCCAGACTGGCATGCCAATTCACTATCATCGGTCTGCTGAGCACCTGGTTTACAGGTATGAGCCATCACACTCAGACTACCTCTGAACTTCTAAGGATACTTATTAGTGAATGTCAGGCCTATATAAATGTGTGTGTGTGTGTGTGTGTGTGTGTGTGTGTGTGTGTTTTCCCAAGAACTTAGGCTGCTAAGAGAAGCATGAGTTAAGAGCCCAGACTAAGCTACACAACAAGTTCGAGATCAATTAGGTAGTATATAAACACATCTCATACATACATACATACATACATACATACATACACACACACACACACACACACACACACACACTAAAGAAAAGCTCAAAATCTGCAAAAGTTAAGGTTAAAGGCTCAAGATACCCAAGTAATTATTAAAGCTTGATGATAATCCAGGTATGGTGCCTCATACTTATAATCCCAGTACTTAGGAGATTGGACACAAGTTTGGGGCCAGCATGGGATATATAGTGTGCTCTGGGCCAGCGAGTTTAACATGTCAAGACCATGTCTATAAAACCACAGAAGCTGGAGAGACGGTCATTGCAGTGAAACTGACTTGAATTCCTCATACCAACATGGCGGCTCACCTGTAACTCTAGCTCTAGAAGATGATAATGTTTCAACATGTCAGGTGTGCACACACACACTTAAAAGTGAAAATAAAACACAAAGCAACAACAAAAAGTAAATAAAGTCCTGTAATTCCAACATTGAGAGGCAGGGGCAGGAAGATTGGCACAAATTCTAGGCTACTATAGATAGGCTTCAGAGTGAGACACTGTCACCTAAATAAATAAATAAATAAATAAATAAATAAATAAATAAATAAATAACACCAATTCATGAAGTAACTTCAGAACAGTACAATCCTCTGCGGTAACCAGAAAGAATACGTGTTGGAAGTGAAGATATTGCATGATCTATTTTTTCTATTTTTGTTATGTTAAACCATGTCAACGTATTCAGTATCTCTTAAAAATGAATTTTAAATAGGTAGTTACTTAAGTTCAGATGCTAAATCTCTAGGACTTACTTCCGGACCAGCTACATTCACACTTACATTTGTAGTTCATGGAGCCAGTGTAAAGTCTTAGCCATGGTGCGGCCATCATTGCAGTGAGGCGTTGGAACTCCATACAAGTTAAACCTATGGAAACTTGCCGGGTTATACTTCCGGTTCTTGGCTTCTCCTGTGGGTGGTAGGAGCAGGGAATAAGACTTCAGACTTAAGCCACACAGAGACAAAATGTTTATTTTAGGGAAAACACACTGTTTTCTCATTGGCACAGAATTTGTGGGGCAAAGACTGGAACAAACCCATGCAGCCAGCTGTGCATACTGGGCTACAGATGACAAAGACCCTCCCCTGCACACGCTGGGACACCAAAGAATGTTCCAGACAGAGGTCCTGCTGTTCATGCTTGTAAGATGTGGTGGCTTATGTCTGTAATCTTCGTACATAGGAAGCTGAGAGGAGGATAGTGAGTTCCAGGCCTGCCTGAGCCACATAGTGACATCAAGTCTCAGGGAAAAACTCTAAGCAAAAAATAAAGAACAAAGAACAAAAACAAAACAAAACAAAAAACAAATAACCATAGACATCACCCAAAGCTGGCAAGATTAGTAAATGAATTCAGAAAAGTCCGAAGGATACAAAAATCAATATACAAAAATAATGAAGGTGGGAACAATCTGTGACTACTAGAGCTGGCAGAATGAGGCAAGGAGAGCTGGTTCACAATGCCTCAGTAGTCAGTGCTGGTTCAAACGTGGACAGTCTGACACTGGGCAGTTTAGTGTAGGCACATTTAAATAGAGTATACAATTTAGAAAAAGTTTCTTGGTATGCGTCAGAAACGTATATTCCAAAAGGCTAGAAAATTTAGAAGTAATGGGGAAGTAGCATTATTTGCACATGATATGATTTTATGAATAAAAGACCCCAAAATCTCCACCAGGAAACTTCTACAAATGATAAACACTTATGGCAAAGTAGTAAGATACAAAATTAACACAAAAAAATCAGTGACTTCTCTATATACCAAAAACAGACTGAGAAAGAAGTAGGGAAAACAACATCTTACACACATACACACGTGTTCGTGCATGCTTGCACAAACGCAGACATGTGTGCGAGTGCACATGCACAGGCACACGCACATACACACACACACACACACACACACACACACACACACACACCTTGCTCTAACCAAGAAAGTAAAAGACATGTAATAAAAACTTTAAGACATTAAGAAAAGGAATTGAATAAAACATCAATCATCTATACTCATGAATCAGCAGAGTTAATATAGTGAAACAGCCATCTTACCAAAAGCAATGTACAGATTCAATGCAATGCCCATCAAAATAATGAAAGAACTGTACAGAGTATCACCACCTCCAATCTCAAGTTGTATTACAGAGCTATAGAAATAAAAATTAGCATGGTCCTGGTATAAAAACAGACACAATAGACAATGGAATTGAATTTGAGACCCAGATATGATTCCATATACATTTGGACACCTGATATTTAATAAAGAAGACAGAATACACACAAGACAAAAGACAGCATCTTCAACAAATAATGCTGGGCAAACTGGATGGCTGCATGTAGAAAAATGCAAAAAAATTCATATATATGTATATATATATATATATATATATATATATCATAAATACTAGACTCCAAATTGATCAAGGACCTAAATATAAGGCAATATACCCTTATTGGATAGAAGAGAAAGTGATAAATTGTCTTGAGCTCATTGGCACAGGAAAAGACTTCCTGAACAGACCACCAATAGCACAGGCACTAAAAACAACAATTAATAAATAGGACTTCATGAAATTGGGAATCTTCTCTATGGCAAAGAAAAATATCATTCAGACAAAGGAACAGGCTACACAATAGGAAAAAATCTTTATCGAGTACAACATCAGATAGTAAGTCAATACCTAAAATATATAAAGAACTAAAAAAAGAAAAAGAAAAACCTGGACATCAAGGAAACAACCCAATTAAAAACTGAACTGCAGAAGTAAGCACATCATTCATCAAAGATGAAAAACAAAAGGTCAAGAAACAAAGACATGTTCAATATCCTTATCCATCAAGGAAATGCAAGCCAAAACAACTTTGAAAGTCCATCTTATACCAGTCAAATGGCCACAAATGATAACTTATGCAGGTTTATCATTTGTGGAGTAAGGGGTATGGATGTGGGGAAAGGGAAACACTCATCCATTGCTGATTGGAATGCAAACTTGTACGGTCATTATGGAAATCAATGTGGTAATTCTTTAGGAAGCAGGAAATAGATTTACCCAAAATCCAGTTATGCAACTTGGGCATATATCCAAAGGATTCGATATCCTACTACAAAGATATGCACTTGTCCATGTTCACTGCTGCTCTATTTATAATACCCAGAAACTGGAAGCAGCCTAGATGTCCATCATTGGATGAATGAATAAAGAAAATGTGACTCATGTACACAATGGAATATTACTCAGCAGTTAAAATATGAAATGATGAAATTACTGAATACATGGGTGGAGTTAGAAAAAAATCATCCTAGGTGAAGTAACATAGTTCCAAAATGACAAATATGGTCTGTAGTCACTCTTTATAGTTTGAGATGTTAAGACTTCAATAGTCAAGTTCCTGTCCATATAATTACTGAGGTTCGGTATAGACTACAGAATTCAGGGAGAAAAGGATCTTCCAAGAACAGAGAAATAGAATATATACTTATGGGTAAATAAGAGGGGGTCCGAATGGGGGAATTAAATGGAGGCACTGAGAAAAGTGTAAGGGATGGAAAACTGACAGTCCTTGTCATATTTGAGAGATCATATAAAAATCTAACACAGTAAAAGCTTCTTAAAATGCATACATATATGAATGAAATCTAAATGGTATCACCAAATAACAGGGAAGACAGAGCCCCAACTGGAAATCTCATGTCACCAAATGAAACCCTCAATTCCAGTGATGGGTTGCATCTAATTGTGTTGTTGTTGTTCAAAGAGACCCCAAGGAAACCCCCAAACAACCCAGGCTATTGTGAAGGTTATTGACTGCTCTCCGCAAACTGACAGTAAAGCCCAATTGCTGAAGACAAAATATGCACAACTCACTGAACACGGAGAAGTAGAGCTGGTGGTTACCAAGAGCCTTTACCCCTACTAGCCAGTGTTCATAGTACTAGAAAGTACTCTGCATGCTACCAAAAGACAAGGGTAAACAGCAACTGAGCTACAAACCCTGGGATTTACAGTGCTGCCTTGCATGCATAATACCCTAGTGCAATGGTGGCATTAATACTTGTGGTAGCTACCCACCAGCATCTGAATGGATGAAAGGCCCACTCCATGAGATAGAACCCATGCCTGATACTGCACAAGTGGCCAAGAACATGAGACTAGGTAGGCCATGGGCATAGGGGAAAACCAAACATTGTTCTGCCAAAGAAATAAAGCAATAAAATAACTCTTGATGACATTGAGCTATATCCATAGATCAGTGTCTCACTCAGCCACCATCAGGCTTCCTCTTCAGCAGACGGGTACTAATACAGAGACCCACAAATGGACAATGTGCAGAAAGTGAGACTTTGGAACACAGGTCTAAACGGGATGTCATCCAACCCTTCTCTTTAGGACTCTGGGATCTATGTAGAAGAGGCTGAAAGATCATTAGAGTCTAAGGGGATGGATGACACAAAGAAAACAGCTTCTTCTAGGCACAACAGGACTGATGTACATATGAACTCACAGAGAAAGGCAGCATACACAAAGCCTGTACAGGTTCAAGCCAGATCAGTCCTGGGACTAAGAGGTGGAAGTGGACATGAGTTCTCATCCCAAACCAAGAAATTATCTCTAATTGACAACCACTTGCAAAGGGAAAAAATAGCTTTCTCTAGTGGAGTCTTACTGGGTATATAGACCACACTTAAAAGTGGGCCCAGTAGAAGATGATCAAAACAAAACAAACTCATGGTATTTGTAGACCTTTTGTCTTGCATTAGCTTGAGTATTTTTATCTTCATGTCTTTTGTTTGTACATTATGGTTTACAATCTTCTGTTTTTATGAAGCGTGTGTGTGTGTGTGTGTGTGTGTGTGTGTGTGTGTGTGTGTGTACATGTGCATGCCTGCTCACATAGGTTTCTTATGCCTTTTCCTTATTTTTTTCTTTTATTCT
>BDUI01000670.1:174295-185603 GCA_002335545.1 Apodemus speciosus | reverse complement strand
AGAGAGAGGGAGGGAGGGAATAGAGAGGGAGGGAAGAGAGAGGGAGGGAAGGAAAGAGAAATCATGTTCAAATAATATGAAAAGGCCAGTGTGGTAGACATATCATCAAGCATAGCATTGTCCCACACAGGAGAGAGTTGGAAAATCTGAAGCTCCAGGCTCATCTGGGCTACAGTGAGACCTGTTTTTAAGACAAAAGATAAAAAGATCACTGAGGATGCAACTGAGAGGTAGAAGACTTTAGACTAGCTTGCTCAGGGCCCAAGATTCAATCCATAGAAAGAGAAAATTTTCCTATAAAACACTACTTGAAGATTTTTTTAAAAATTTTTACTTGAAGATTTTTAGATGTTTATGCTTAATATACAAAGACATATTATAATATGTTTCTTTCACTGGGTAGATACCTTAAATGATAATTCAAACCACACAGTGTGGCTTACATCTGTAATCCCAGTACTTGGAAAGTGGAGGCAAAGGGGTCAAGTGTAAGTATGAGGCTGGGAGACACCATATCTTGAAAAACACAAAAAGTAAGTAAATCACTCAAGAAAGATCATTTAGTTGAACTTAATGACGACTATATTCTTCAAGTGTTCTGACACAAAAGTTGCTGGCACATAGTGGACTTATACTTCAGGATCAGACTGACTACAGTGAGAATGCTGTGGGGTGCCAGGTCAAAGTCTTTCATGCCAGTACTCCAGAGGCAGAGGAAGGTGGATCTCTAAGAGTTCAAAGTTTCAAAGTCTGTGTGGTCTACATAATGAGTTCCAAGTCAGGCAAGGCTACATACTGTGAGAGACCTTGTCTCAACAGAGAGAGAGAGAGAGAGAGAGAGAGAGAGAGAGAGAAATAGCAAAATCCACAGAAGGTTTCTCTCGGATGGCTCCAGTGTCCAATGGAGGTAATAATCTAGTTTGCTTTCAGAAATTCAATGAAGCAAACAGAAATAGTATTTCTTTTGGTATGTGAATCATTATGTCCATTGATACAGAAAGTAAGTATCAGAAAGAAACCTAAAAAGAAAGAAAAATTGACAAGAAGGAAGGGAGAGAAGGAAGGAGGAATACAAGAAGAAAGGAAGAGAGAGAAAGAGAGAGAGAGAGAGAGAGAGAGAGAGAGAGAGAACCTGCTCTGATGCTACCTTTTTTACTTGTACATGGAGGGATTCGTCTGTCTGTATGTGTTACTCTCCAGGTACCTGTCAAGATACAGACTGGGTAGAAAAAAAGTATAGGTTCAAATAAAAGCAGAAAACTGAAAGTGAAAAATGCAAAAGTGAGATTGTAGTTAGGGGACAGAGGATGTAATGTCATTGTCATCAGGACTAGCTAGGAGAGAATGGCCCAAGAGGACAGCAGACCATGTATGAAGACTATGTTCATCTTTCATCGTTACCAATCCTTCACACCATCAACGGAAAATATACCAGTGACATATTTGATCCAATTTCATAAGACATAGTTTCCCACCTCCTCCTGTCCCTTATTTTTACTACCTCTGATAGACGGTGTCCCCATTGTTGTGTTGAGCATGTCCATTCCTTTAGGCAATCCCGGTGTTTGATCATGAGATTTTCCCAATGGCGCTCGTTGATGGCTAAAATATATAGATTCTTTTTTGTCTTTAATTTTCTGTTGAAACGTGGTAATGGGCTGTGGGTTTATCAATGAGCTCATCTAAAGAAATTATAGAATGTTCATGTATCAAAACAAGTATATGTAAGAAAACTAAAACTCTAAGGAGAAGAAAATATGATTAAAGTGATATTTCCCCATCATCATTGGCTTTGCTCATCTTCCAATACTAGATAAAATCAGTAATGAAAAATTTAACAACGCAGACACAGAACTTTCAGCTAGAACTGTATCCTAGCTCCTGGAGGAACTGAAGCACCAGGATACCGAGCTCTAGGCAGACATGGAATACAGAAAGAGTGCAAGACCAGATGGAGCTATGGTTCAGTAGTGGAGTGCTCATGGGGCTATAAATTCAAACCACAAAGGCAGAAATAAAAAGGCCTAGAAATATAACTCAGCAATAGAGCACTTGCCTAACAGGTGCATGACCATGGGTTCAATCCATAGCATTAAGTAAATAGGTAGGTAGGTATACATATGTATGTACATACACAGACACAGACACACACACACACACACACACACACACACACACACAGAGAGAGAGAGAGACAGACAGACAGAACAACAGTATGACAAGCAGAGAACACAAATCATTTCCACCAACTTTCTCAAACATATAAAAC
This sequence comes from Apodemus speciosus, assembly GCA_002335545.1. NCBI lineage: Eukaryota > Metazoa > Chordata > Mammalia > Rodentia > Muridae > Apodemus > Apodemus speciosus. The sequence goes on along the minus strand of BDUI01000670.1, from coordinate 183,334 downwards.
CCAGATCAGGCTTGATGACACAGTACTGTACTCCCAGCACTTAAGTATCAGGGGCAGGAGGATTGAGGCTAACCTGGACTACAGAATAAAAACTTCAAATAACAAAAGATAAAAATGATAGGCTGGGCGGTGGTGGCGCACACCTGTAATCCCAGCACTTGGGAGGCAGAGGCAGGCGGATTTCTGAGTTCGAGGCCAGCCTGGTCTACAGAGTGAGTTCCAGGACAACCAGGGCTACACAGAAAAATCCTGTCTCAAAAAATAAAAAAGCCAAAAAAAAAAAAAAATGATAGAAAGCACTGGGCATGGTGGTACATGCCTTTAATCCCGGAACTGTGGAGGAAGAGGCAGGTGAATCTGAGTTCAAGGCCAGCCTGGTCTACAAAGCAAGTTCTAGAGCTATGTAGAAAAACCACTGCCTCAAACAAATAAACAAAAATCAGGGAGAGATAGACAGGAAGAGAAAGACAAGAGATAGATATTGGGCATAGTACATTGTCTCAAAAACAAAAAAGGACCTGAAACATGGATTAGCAAGTAAAAATACTGCCACAAAAGCCTGTCAATGTGACTGTGATCCCCAGAAACCGTGTAAAAGGAGGAGGGAATCAACTCTACAAAAACTCTACAAAGTTGTCCTCCCAAGTCCCTACATGCATACCCACACATAAAGTGCGCACGCGTGCCCCCCCACACACACACACACTTAATCAATTAATTTTTTAACTGGCCAAGATGGCTCAGCAGGTAAGGGAGCTTGTTGCCAGGGCTGATGATCTGAGTTTAGTCCCCAGAAATTACTTGATGAAAGGAAAGAATTGACTGCCCCATGTTCTCATCTGTCCCCCACAACAGGTGCTGTAGCACATGCACATACACATACACATACACACACACACACACACACACACACACACACACACACACACACACACACACAAAATGTGGGAAAAGGTTTTTAAGCAAAAATAAGATAGTGGGTTGGTGATAGAGCTCAATAGTAGTGCTTACCCAGCACACAGAATACCCTGAGTTCCAGCTTTAGCCCCACAAATAAATAACTAAATAAATAAACTGAAATAAATAAAAGGGAGATAACAAATATAGAAGGAAAGATTGGAAGGTAGATAAATAAGCAGTTAGAGGACAGTCACATCCAGGCAGTCAGCATCAAATATTTTCTGATTCACTCAAAATCTACATATGCTCTATGTAAGGTCTCAGGGCGAGAGGAGCAGGCCGATTCTCTTAATGGCTAATAAGGTGTAAGACATAAAGTATAATAAGTTAATAAGACATTTGTCTTTACTGGGAAAACGGGATGCCACAGCCTCATACGATCTCAGGATCCGTGAAGACTGGGTTTGAACAGCTGCTTCCTTTGCCCATTCTTAGTTACTTGAAAACTCAACCCATTGCCCAAGACTAGTGTTTTTAGAAGCCAGAATGAGGAAGAAAAATATCCATGGTAATTATGAATTTCACTTACACCTTTATTTGTGCAACGTTCTAAAGGGAAATTAATGATTAATATAGGAAGAGAAAGGTTTACCGGTACTGAGAGTTTAGATCTTAGTCCATGTGTCAAAAAAGGTGCGATCTGGGGATCATTTGCTCTGCCATAAAATACTCTTTCTGCTCCAGCAGGTGGRTATCTGAAGTTGAAATACTTCTTTGCCTCCGGGGGAGTCATTAGCTGGGAAAAGTGAGACAGGAAACGAGACATATGAAGCACAAGTTTCAAAATGTCAACTCAGTGTCCCTAGCCAGTGGTGGCTTCCTGCATCTGGAAACCAACTCAGTGTCCCTAGCCAGTGGTGGCTTCCTGCATCTGAAAACCAGGACGCACCCTCTAAATTTGTTTACTGGTGGAAATAAAATACTTTAAATATTCTAGTTTGAAGGGCTTAAGAGATGGCTCGGTACATATGAGCACTTGTTGCTCTCACAAAAGGACCCAGGTTCAGTTCCAGTACCCACATGTTGGCTCATAACTCTGAAACTCCAATTCCAGGGGATCCGACAGTCAATTCTGATCTCTGTGGGCACCAGGTATGTACCTGGTGAACAGTTATAAATACAGGCAAAGCACTCACACACATAAAATGAAAATTAATTTTGAAACATTTTTAAGACTGCAATTTAAGGGACTGGGGAAAAAGCTAAGTAGTTACACGAGCACTTGCTGCTTTTCCAGGGCCCTGATTTGGGTTCCCTGCACCCACATGGTGCACATAACCACCTAACACTCTAGCTCCAAAGATTCCATGCCCTTTTCTGGCCTCCATGGATACCTGCGCACATGTGGCTTATAGTCAACACAGACATCCTCTGCCTGTGAAACATCCAGGTTACAAACATCCTATAATTCCCATTGAAACACATTAAATCCTAGAATTTTTTGTAGACTAAAAGAAATGTATATTTTAATTTTCATTTTCTTGGATGAAATCAATAGGTATCACCAAAATATAGTAAAGATTCAAAACTGACCACATTAAATCTGTGCGCCCTCTCATGAGGAAAGCGGGAGAGTCCAGTCTCCTACTACTCATATTCAAGGTACAAACAGAAACACTGGGAAGTGCTCACCCTGGGAAGCTTTTCAGTCAAACAGGTTGCAACTCTGTATCCAACTGGCTTAACTTTTCCTGCCTTAAAGGAAAAAAAATATTGATCATTTCAGGGTGAAGAAAGCATTGTTAAAGAGTGGAATGTATTTTAAACTTGGCCTGTACCTCAAATGCTACAATGGTACTAAAATAAAGTAAGGGAACAATTGAATAGATAGTAAACAAACAAGTAGCAGAAATGTATCCAGTAATTTCGTGACATTATGAAGTGCTTACCCGTTGGAAACACTGTTTCCTTTTCTGGTTTGTTTAGGCCTGGAACTGGCTTTGTAGCACAGGATGACCTTGAACTCATAATCATTGCCTGCCACCTACCCAGCGCAGAGATTACAGGTGTGTGCAATATCAACAGGCTCTCTCTCTCTCTCTCTCTCTCTCTCTCTCTCTCTCTCTCTCTCTCTCTCTCTCTGTCTCTCTCTCTCTCCCCCCCCAGAGGATTTCACTCAAATTTATGGCAATCCTCCTGCCTCTGCCACCTTGGTGCTGGGATTACAAACATTAACATGCTTGGCCACAAATAATCTTAATGTTTTTCACTGGTTAATTGTTTCATTTTCAAATGTAGGAAATATATGTGTGTTTCAAACTATTTGTTTTTTGAGATACAGATCTTCTTATGTAGCCCAGGCTAGTTCCTAAATCATACTTCCTAGCATCAGCCTCTAGAATTGAACAAACTCTCACAGAAGCTATTTTTATACTTACTAGCATGTTTCTTGAGCCCAACTCCTAGAGAGAATGATTCAAATAGTACTTGGCTTTGCCTACTTATTTGTAACAAATCTTATCTGTCCTTCCATTGCTCTGAGAAAAGCTGGTAAGAATCTACTCTCAAATACACAACATATATCTCTTTCCCCTTTATCTATTTCAAAGTGGCTGATTTTTTTATAATGTACACGTTACTCTTTTAAAAATTGAAAGAATTGGGAACTAAGCATGATTGGTCATTCCTGTAGTCCCAGAGTCTGATACAGGGGGATTCCCAAGAGTTCAAGGCCATCAGGAATTACAATAGTAAAATTCTTTCCAAAACAAATAAAAAGAACAGGAGCTTGGAGATATAATTCAGTTGGTAGAGAATCAACCAAACATGCATGAAGTCCTGGGTTTGACCATCAGCACTGCACAAACCAGGCATGGTGGTACAAACCTGCAATATCAGCACACTTTCCATCTCATGTTGACCTGGATTCCCACAACGATGACTACAAGAGTTTGCTGAAGACAGACAATACCAAGAGAATAATGAACATAAGAGAAAGGCCTCTCCCCACTCACCATATGAACTTTAGAAATCTTGGCAGTGTGAGAGGGTTGAGGAAATGGAGAATGGGGAGAAAACAAAAGCCAAAGGTAGAGAGAGAAGGAAATCAGGAAAAACCACAGGTGTGTAAACAGCAGCAAGCTCACACCTGGGAAGGAAGGCAGAGAATCAGAAGACATCAAAGGAACATCTTCAAAGAGTCCAGTAGCAATGGGTTAGAATCTGTCCTGGTGGTGGGCAGTGGTGTCACATGCCTTTAATCCCAGTGCTCTGGAGGCAGAGGCAGGTGGATCTCTGAGTTGTTCGGAAGAGCCAGCGCTACCCAGAGAAACCCTGTCTTGAACAACAACAAAATAACAACAACAACATGATTACATTCTTAATAATAATAATTACATTCTTWAAAAAAATAATATGTACAGGCTAGTTTTATGTCTATTTGACACAGGCCAGAGTCATTTAAGAGGAGGGAACCTCAATTGAGAAAATACTACCGTAAGATCAAGCTGTCGGCAAGCCTGTAGGGCATTTTCTTAATTAGTAATTTATGGGGGTGGTCCCAGATTATGGATGGACCATCCCTGTGCTGATGGTGGTCCTGGGTTCTATAAGAAGGCTGAGCAAGCCTCGAAGAGCAAGCCAGTAAGCAGCACCATGACCTACATCAGCTCCTGCCTCTAGGTTCGGTCCTGCTTGAGTTCCTGTCCTGACTCTGATGAGGAACTGTGATGTGTAAGTTTAAGCTGAATAAATCCTTTCCTCTCCAACTTGCCTTCGGTCATGGTGTTTCAGCATAGCTATAGCAACCCTAACTAAGACAGAATCCCAATGAAAACTTTGCTATTTGTCTCTCCAAACACAAACCAGCCTTACTACTACATCATCTCAGGAAAGACATGGCTATCCATGAATTCTAGGGGAAACCCTAGGAGAAACAAACAAACAAAAAGAAAACCACACAATAATATGAACTTACACTTGGCCAGCAAGGCACTCGGTCAAAGAATTTCCCTGAGTATATGGGTCTGATGTTCCCTGGAGGCTCCACTCTGGGTTCGGTGCTGAAAGGCTCCTTTTTCTCTTCCGGTTGTTGGGCAAAAGGATATTCAGAAGGTTCTCTTACTAAAGCTATTAGAGGCTCTGTATTCTTGTCTTCATCTGAATCCTGGGTTTGTGGCAACCCGATGTCTACCTCCTTAGGGGGTATCTCTGAGCAGGGGTTCACCACGACACAGGTGGGTTCTTTTTCCAGTTCTTTTCTCAGTTCCAAGCCTTCAGCGGGCTGTTTTTCCACTACAGCATCCGTCCAGGCAGAACCCCAGGCTAGAGGCTTCCTTATGCTCCCTGCGGCCTGTGGACTTGCATGTACTGTGCCCAAAGAAGGGTGTAGTGAACCTCCGTAGCGAAGGCAAGGTGGAAGGCCCTTGTTTTCTGGCCCCACTCTTCCTGGTAACATACCCAGAGGTTTTGATTCCTGGAAGGCAGAGCCCTTGTGGAGTCCTAAGTTACCCATCTCTGCTGGTGTCCCAGAAATAGTATGTCTTTCTAATCCTACTCCAAGAGCATGGCGAGGTGGCGATTTTGCTTCTAATGATGCCATCCTCTCCCTCCATTTTCGATCTTGTTCTAGTCTCAATTCGAACGCTAGCTCCGTGGGAGATCTTGATCCCCTAAATACCCTGTCTCTTATATCGTCCTTTTGTTCTGGGGTGAGTCCGAGTTCCGAGATTTCAGGCGCTCTCGATCTTCTCAGAGAACTCATCTCTAACGGAGAAGCTGAAGTTTGCAAAGGTTTGGGGGACCCTACTCTCACAAATGAACACATACTCCTGGTACTCCCTGCCTAGGGGACTGGATGGAGTCTGTTTATCCCGTTACCTGGGAAACAGACATGGGGCGGGGCTTGGCGAGCAATTCTCCCCTGTAACCCGCCCCGCCCATCTCTTTCAGAGTTGCGCAGTAGGCTTCACTCCTTTTCTTTCCCAGAATCCTGGTTTTTGTTTCGCGTCCAGTTTCCTGTCTCTCTCTCTCTTCTCTCTGTCTCACCTCTGTCTCTCCTCTCCTCCTCCTCGTCCTTCTCTCTCTCTTTCTTGTTCTCTCTCTCAATATTATTTTCATTTATGTGAATGTGAGTGCGTGTGTGTGCAGAAGTCACAAAAGCCAGAGAGTTGCGGGCCCTGGAGAAAGCTTTCAACGGCTGAGCCATCTCCCCAGTATCATTCTGTGTTCACCACGAATCCCCAGCTTCTCCCTCACACGTTAGGGTTGATAGTAAACCTGATGTTTGCCAAGTTCTCTTTCATTTCCCAAATTATATACTCCTATTTTGACTTTTAGTAGACTGAGTCAGGCATGGTGCAGTTGCAGAACTCAGGAGGTTGAAGCAGGAGGCTAACTATGAGTTCAATGTCAGCCTGAGGTAAAAGAAGCACAGAAAGAGGAAGGGAAGGAGATCCAGACACACAGAGATTCAGTTCTGGTGACCATCAGCCTCTTCACTGGTGAGCTGAAAGAAAGTCATCTTGTGGTGACTGTTCCTTCTAGGTCTTCCCTTGCCCACAAGTATCTCCAGTGCTTGGAGTTATCTTAATGATAAAGAATCTGGAATGGACAGGGCCTATTACCTCATGCCTATAATCTCAGCACTCAGAGTCAAAGAGGCAAGAGGATCTCTGTGAGTTCCAGGCTAGCTTGATCTACAAAGGAGCTCTAGACCAGCAAAGGCTACTTAATTAGACCCTCTCTCAGAATCACCACCCTCACTCCACCCCCCCCAAAAAAATCACACATAAACACCCACACTCCCTACCGTGGGCTTTGGGCATCAATCCAAGACCTCAGGCATGCCAGGTAACCTCTCTTCTACTGACGTAAATCTCCAGCTTTAAAGAATGACTTAAGAGTCAGGGAGATTGCTCAGTGAATAAAAGCATCTTTGCCAAACCTGACAACCTCAATTCAAGTTGCCATATACTGACTCCCTTGTCAGAGTTCTCTGATCTCCACATGTGCCCAGCAGCAACCCCACCCCTATCCCCACCCCCAAGTAAATTGAAATGTAATAAAAAAAATTAAAAAACTACTTTAAATTCTAGGAAGTTATAGTTTATAGCTGTAATAGAGAAAGATCTTTTTCTTATAGAAAATACTCAAAGTCCTTAGACTAGGTCTCAGATTGTATTCAAATGTACATGTTAAAGTTTGAAGGCTAGGCATCAGGATGCAAGCCTGTAATCAGGGCACTCAGAAGAGAAGCCGGGCAACTGCAAGTTCACAGGCAGCTTTATCTGCAGAGCAAAAGCCCTGTCTCCATCCAAAAAGTGGAGATGTGACACAATAACATAATGTACTTTGTAAACACGGCAATTCAGCTTTACTGATTTTTAACATAGGATACTCCATAAATCGGGGTTGCATTTTTTTTTCTTTTTCTTAGAGATAAAACATACATAGCCCAAGCTGGCATCTCCCTTAAATTTTATATCAGCTTCTCAAGACTAAGATTATACTTATTTGCTATCACAGCTTCAGTCAGTTATTTTTTTCTCTTTGGTGGTCCTGGGGGGTGGGGCAGCATTGAAGCCAGGACCTCACACATGCTAGGAAAGTGCACTAATCCTGCTGCTTCAGCCTTTCAAGTAACTACGATTATATACGGGACTGCAAGATGTTTTTTTATTGTTAAGTGTGTGTGTGTGTGTGTGTGTGTGTGTGTGTGTGTGTGTGTGTACTTAAAGGGTAGGTGCCTGCAGAGTCCAGAGTAGAGTGTTGGGTTCCTCCGGAGCTGGAGTTACAAGCAGTTATGAGCTGCCTGACATGGGAACTTGGACCCTCTGAAACAGTTATTTGAAGTTTTAACCGCTGAGCCATCTCTCTAACTCTCCGTACACACATCCTGCATTTTTATTTTGTTTGGTGTTTTTTGTTTTGTTTTGTTTTGTTTTTTCAAAACAGGATTTCTCTGAATATCCCTGGCTGTCCTAGAACTTGCTTAGTAGACCAGGTTGGCCTCGAACTCAGAGATCCCTCTGTCTCTGCCTCCAGAGTGCTGGAATTAAAGACATGTGCTAGGATAATGACTTACATAGAAGAAATTGTCATAGTGAATCAAATTTCTCTACATGCTAAATTCCACATATAAAATGAATTAGATTTCAAAAGAATGTTAACTGAATAAACAAAAAAAGAAAGATAATAGAGCACCACCTAAAGCCCCCTTTCCCTTTGCCCACATCTCCTGCGGACCCCACAGACCTCCCTTCCCAACCTCCCCCTCCCAACTTGTTGCTTTATCCCAGGCCCCAACTCTAGCATGCACTTTCCTACTGATCCACAGGCTATTCCTTCCAGGGAAACAGGTAGGTTGTCTGTAAACCTTACCCTCTCTTTCTATTCCTCTAGGTCTAACCATCCAATCTCATCCCCAGCTCTGTAGCAGACCCTCTAGCATGACCTCTCTTTACTGTCTCCCTCTAGCACAAAGAGACAAAATAAGCAGAAATAAGGAGAACATTCTTTTCCTCTCTTTTGTAAATCCATTCAGACCCCAGCCTATCCCCATTCCTAAGTGTCAGCTACCAAATTTATCTGGAACTCCAGAGGCCACAACTATCAGACCCAAAGGATATTTCCTGGAAGGCAACACACAGCCATCGTACTACCCAAAAATCCAGGAAGAAAACAGAAAACAAGGACCAAAACTTGTATTCAACCAAGACAAATTGAGAAGTTAGCACCTCCACCTGTAATAATCCCAGTACCAGATACCTAGAAGCCATTGTAAAATCTCAGTCAATATCATCCAGGGCAATCTGTCTCCACTAGAGTACACCTATCCTACCACATCAGAGCCTGAATATGTCAACATAGCTAAAGCAAAACAAAAACAAAAACAAAAACAAAAAAAAAAAAAAAACACCCTAGAACTGTATATATGAATATAATGGAGGTCCTTAAAGAGGAAATTAATAAATCTCTTAAAGAACTCCAGGAAGCCGGGCGGTGGTGGTGCACGCCTGTAATCCCAGCACTCTGGGAGGCAGAGGCAGACGGATTTCTGAGTTCGAGGCCAGCCTGGTCTACAGAGTGAGTTCCAGAACAGCCAGGGCTAAACAGAGAAACCCTGTCTCGAAAACAAAC
>BDUI01000670.1:147489-163599 GCA_002335545.1 Apodemus speciosus | reverse complement strand
ACTAATGCCTGATTTGACTTATAACCCACGGGTTCCATAAGACAGAACCCATACTTGACTCTGCTTTGAGTGACCAAGAACCAGAGTCTAGACTATAACCACTAAAGAAATAGAAGTGGTCATTCAAAGTCTTCCAACAAAAAAAAAAAAAAAAAAAAAAAAAAAAAAAAAAAAAAGTATCAATGAAATGGCTCCCAATGATATTCTACTACATTCATAGATCTGTGCATTATTCAGTCATCATCTGAGAAGCTTCCTTTTGGGTGCTGGTTTTAGAGTTTATATGTTCATGCTTGCACAAGTGTTCTTATATGCTGAGCCGTCTCCTTCACTCCCAGTTCAAGCATTAATAACCCTTCTTGTCATTGCTTTGTTTTCTGGCTTATAAAATTAAATGTCTAAATTATTTCCTCCAATACTGTGATAAAATATCTGACCCGAGCAACTTAAAGAAGGAAGTATTTATTTCTGCTCACAAGTCCAGGGTATGACCATTGCAGAAAAAAATCAAGGCACAAGAGCCTGAAATAGCTGGCTGCAGAACATCCACCGTCAGGAAGAAGACAGTGTGATATGGACAACTCTGTTTGCTGGGACCCTTTGAGAATAATTAGGTGACTGAATTAGAGGAGGTGCATCACTCAGGGTGGGCTTTAAGGCTTCAGCACCCATATTATTCTCAGATACCTCTCTCTTTGCAGTCTCCTTTTGGGTTAGAGTTAAGGTTTCAGCCACTGCTCCAGCACCAGGTCTTTCTGTCTGCTTCCATGCTCCTCACCATAATGGTCTTGATGGTCATAGAGTCATGGAATCTAATCCTCTGGAATTGTGAGCCTTAAATTAAATGCTTTCTTTTATAAGTTGCCTTTGTCATGGTGTTTTGTCACAGCAATAGAAAAGCAACTGAGACAGAGACATGTGCTGGTGTTCCACATGTTTTCTCCTTTTTATGTAGAGCAGAACACTAGCCAGGGAATGCTGCCAGAATATATAGGGTGGATTTTCAAACTTCAATTAACTTATGATAATTTCTTACAGGTTGGTATATACCCTTGTCACCTAGATGATTCCTGATTCTTTCTACTTGACAATCTACATTAACCACCATGCCATTTGTTGTGTGTGACATAAATTTTAGTTGCCATAAAATAAAATAAAATAAAATAAAATAAAATAAAATAAGAAATAAAATAAAATATACAGAAAGGCTTAGCTCAGTTGTAGGGAGACTAGCAGGTGAAGGACTCTGGGCTCAAATGTCATTGTCACAAAAAAATAAAGAATGAAAGTGATTCAATTGGGCGTGGTGGCTTATACCTTTAATCTCAGCTCTGCAAAAGTAAAAATGGGAGGATTGGGGAAGTTGCAGGTAAGTTTAAGCTATATGCTTGAGGGTGTCTTAAGAGCCTCAATAGACAAATAGTGAATTGGCATGCCAACACATCTCTAATAATCCCAGTGCTGTTTGAAGTAAGAAGCAAGAGAACCTGAGTGTTCAATCCAACTTTGGCTACACAGTAAAACAGTTTCAAAACAACAAAAATAAATGCAGCCATCCATTTCCATGCATGCAAAGATTAGTTCTTCAGATAAACAGGGACGGAAGAAGCTGGGCATAGTGGTGCAGTACTTGAAAGGAAGAGACAGGGGTATCTCTCTGAGTTTAGGGCTAGCCTGGTCTACATAGTGAGTTCCAGGACGGCCAGAGCTACACAGTAAAACCTTGTTCCAAAACAATAAAATAAAATAAAGAAGATACATTGAAGATGATGTGGAAGCTATGGGCAGTTGATAGAGGCCCAGACACTGGGGGATTTGTGATCCTGTGTCTGGAGAGCATAAGGCAATATGGATCCTGTACACAGTATTTTAAGTCATTACAATGGTTGTCATTATCTATTTTGTATTTTGCTTTAACAATTTCTATTAACTATTAGAATTCCACATTAGACACTAAAATATGAGTAACTATCGCTTCTCTCCAGTTACCTATGGTCAGGGAGTGGGAAGGGGGAGCTAGGGATGGTAGCACAGTATCAGTGGCAGCCTAGCAGCAAAGCCTTATTACGGCATTTCATTTTTTTTTTAATGACCACTAGACAGAACCCATGAGAAACACGTGGAAGTCCTTGATCTAATTCATGGTACTGCCAATAAGCTAAATAAATACTAAATCTTTGAAAGTGCTAGCCAGTAGGTCAGCACCCTTACAGGTAGACAGTCTTACTAAATTGTTAAATATAGAGTGTATTCATAAAGAATTAAAAGACAAAATCAGCAGATAAAAATGAATGAGGGGGGCTAGAGAGATAGCTCAGTGGTTGAGAGCACTGACTGCTCTTCCAAAGGTCCTGAGTTCAAATCCCAGCAACCACATGGTGGCTCACAACCATCTGCAATGAGATCTGATGGCAGCTACAGTGTACTTAGATATAATGATAAATCTTTAAAAAAATGAATGAGGAAGTAATAATCTAGAATAGAACTGTGGTTCTCAACCTATGGGTAATGACCCTTTTGGAGGTCAGACGATCCTTTCACAGGAGTCACCAAAGACCATCAGAAAACACAGATATTTATATTACAATCCATAAGAATAGCAAAATTACGGTTATGAAGTAGCAATGAAAATAATATTACAGTAGGGGGTTACCAGGTGGAGAAGCATAGTGATACAACAACAGCGTGCTTAGAAAGAAACAGACAAGCCGGGCGTGGTGGCGCACGCCTTTAATCCCAGCACTTGGGAGGCAGAGGCAGGTGGATTTCGGAGTTCGAGGCCAGCCTGGACTACAGAGTGAGTTCCAGGACAGCCAGGACTACACAGAAAAACCCTGTCTCGGAAAACAAACAAACAAACAAAAAAGCAGAACAAAACAAAAAAGAAAGAAAGAAACAGACTCTTGGGAGGAGGCTTCAGGGCACAGCTGGTTTATTGGGGGTAGGGACAAAGATTCTTTAAAGCTTTGAGTGTGAAGGGACTATTGGATGGAGGTTGGGGCTAAGGATGCCTCATTTGCATAATGAAGAATTCCAGGTGCTAGCTGGACCTGACCCTATATGGAGAGAGGAAGTTTAACCTAGCAGCAACCAACTACTTGACTTTCTCTGGTATAGGCAGAGGTGGGGAACACAGAGCTATGAGTTCTGAAACATGCAGGCTGAAGCAGGGGAGAGAGTGGTTCTACTTCCCACCATAAACCATTGTATATATGTATATATATCCATATGTATGTGTGTATCTATATATATTCATATGTGTGTGTATATATACACACACACGTATATATATATATATATATATACGTGTGTGTGTGTGTGCGCGCGCTTGTGTATGCTAAAGATTCTGAAAGAGTCTGAAAGAGTCTGAACCTTAAAAACCTTAAAAACTTTATACTCGCACTTGGGTAGAGTGCATATAGAAGCAGAACAAAGAATAAAAAGGGAGGGGAACTAAAAACCCTGTGCTTTGCTGCCTGTGGATTCCACCGAGTTGCTTTTGTCTTGTGGGCTTTTCTGCAGGCTTTGGCATCTGCGCTCGCTCGGAAGCCTGCGGGTGCGCTTCTGAGCAGCTTGCTCCCTGCCGGATGGCTCCTGGAATTCTAAACGTGAGGCAGACAGCTGATCAGCTTCCTTGGACTTTGCTGAGGACCCTCTCCTGCTTCCCTGCGCACATAGTCTCTGATTCAATTGTGCCCACCGCATCCTGGTCTCTCCTGTGCCACCAACAAGCCTGTGGAGTCCATCAATGCCTTCCAGTGCCCCACCTGCTGGCATGTCATCACACTCAGCCAGCGAGGTCTAGGCGGACTCAAGCGCAAAGTCGCCCTACAAAACATCATTGACAGTTTTCAGAAAGCATCTGTGAGCGCGGGCGGGGAGGAGGAAGGGGGAGCAATTCTCCCAGTGCAACCCGCAGGGAGCGGGCCTTTGATGCCAACACCATGTCCTCTGCCGAGAAGGTTCTCCGCCAGTTCTGTGACCAGGATCCTGCCCAGGATGCCCAGGACCTGTGTTACTTGCAAAGTGTCCTACTGCAATGAGTGCCTGAAAGCCACTCATCTGAACAAGACAAGCTATCGTATGATTGAACCAATCCCAGAATGGCACATCTGGGAGCTGATGTGCCTGGAGCAGGAGGATGAGAAGGTGAATATGTACTGTGTGACCGATGACCAGTTAATCTGTGCCTTGCGTAAACGGGTTGGGCAGCACCACGATCATCAGGTGGCAGCTTTGAGTGAGAGCTATGACAAATTGAAGCAAAACTTGATCTCACCAATCTTATTAAGTGAAACACAGACCTGGAGACTCTTTTGACTAAACTCATCCAAACTTGTCAACACATTGAAGTCAACACATCCTGTCAAGAAGCCAAATTGACAGAAGAATGTGATGGTCTCATTGAAATTATTCAGCAAAGAAAACAAATTATTGGAGCAAAGATTTAAGAAGGCAAGGTGATGAGGCTCCGAAAACTATCTCAGGAGATTCCAAACTGTAAACAATGCATTGAAAGGTCCGTATCACTCATCTCCAAAGCAGAACACTCGCTGAAGGAGAATGACCATGCCTGTTCTCTACAGACAGCAAAGAATATCACTGAGAGAGTCTCCAAGGCAACTGCATCCTCCCAGGTCCTAAGTCCTGAAGTCAACCTCAATGACACATTTAACACTTTTGCCTTAGATTTTTTCCGGGAGAAGAAACTGCTAGAATGTCTGGATTACRTAACAGCTCCCAACCCTCCTACAATTAGAAAAGAGTTCTGCATGGCTTCCTATGACACCATCACCATCCACTGAACTTCAGATGATGTGTTCATTGTGGTCCCCTATGAACTAACTCTAGTACACCATATTCACTGGACGAGCCAATGTCATGTCATTAACTCAGCAGATACCTGGATGATTATGCCCAACATCAAGCAGAACCACTACACTGTGCATGGCCTACAAAGAGGCACCAAGTATATCTTCATGGTCAAGGCCATCAACCAAGCAGGCAGCCACAGCAGTGAGCCTGGGAAGTCGAAGCCATTTAAACTGGATCCCAAATCTGCTCATCGAAAACTGAAGGTGTCCCATGACAACCTGACTGTCGAACATGATGAGTCATTATCCAAAAAGCGTCATACACCTGAACTAGCCAAGGGAGCTATGGAGTAGCTGGAAACGTATGCATTGGTAGTGCCACCATTGCCGGCGAAGTGGTCATAAGTGAGAGCACATGGTACACCATTGGCCTTGCATACAAATCGGCTCCAAAACATGAACGGATTGGGACGAATTCTGCTTCCCGAGCCCCCTGCCTCTATGACAGTAACTGGGTGACGAGACATAACAGCAAGGAAACCCTCACCGAGCTGCCCCGCCCGGCCTGCGAGCATCTGCTGCGCTATGATAATGGCTCAGTCGCCTTTCATGATGCTTTGAACTCCATCCACCTCTGCACCTTCGATGTGGCGCTTGCTCAGCCTGTGTGCCCCACGTTTACTGTGTGGGACGAGTGTCTGACAGTTATAACCGGTCTTCCCATCCCAGACCATTTGGACTGGACAGAACAGCTACCTTGAAGCCCCGGCCCCAGAGCAGCCCCACGGAATTACAAAGGTTGAGGCCACTGTTTAGAGGAATTGAGARCCTAAGGCTTCAAGAGTGTGATGAAATATCCCCCAATTTGTCCAGCAACCAGCTCAGATAGGGCTCCACATGGGAGATTTCCTTCCTTTTACTGTGTTTTGTATTAAGTAAGGCTTTAATAATTTCTTTAATTTTTTTGTATTTAGAGGAACATCTATATAGATTTTTTATAAAAGAAGCATAGTCAGGACTACATCTGTTAGGAATCACTTGGTTTTGTCCATTAAGAGACCCATAAGTTTACCAGCCGTTTACCAGTTTCATTTCATCAGTCTATGAGCTTGCAAAAATCCTTTTGTAAATTTGTGTGTTTTTTCACCTTCTTATACTCTATTCTATACTGAGGCCACGCTTAGGTACTGTCACTTAGAATAACTGAATATATGGCTAACGTAAAAGTCATTTTGAACCTAGTAAGGAAGTATGTAGGCTTCCTTACTCTGATTTAAGTTGAGATATTTTATCTGTGATGTCAGAAACTTGTATTGGATCAAACAGAATGAAGAATCGGGAGAAGGAAAGAATTAAATTTGGACCTCAAGCTTAGCCATGGTTTGAAGATCTGTAAAACTTTGGTTATATACTCATCAACTTCTCCAGGGCTGAAGCTTTTGGGATAATATCTTGAATGAGATTACAATTAGATGTTGTCATTTGATTTCTACAAATGATTTAAGAATTCATGCTGAGTTGGGGTTTTTTATCAAAAGTAGAATTCTGTTGTATTGTATAAAACTGTTTTACCTTACCTCTTACCAGTCATTGTTGGGCCTATGAAATTTTTTCACTACATTTAATAAGTGCCCTATTTTTCCCTTCCACAAATCAAATTTTCTTTTCTTTCTGGAGCTACAGATTTGTAACATGACCGGTTACAAATAGCAATCCCACTTTCAACTGATTTTGTTTTCTGGGACATCAGCACATGCCCTTGAACACTGTCCAAATATAAGTCACCAAAACCAACATTTATGAGTAATGATAAGACATAGTACACAAAGTACTAGTCACTAATGTACATGCCTATAAAGTTGCAGTCTTTTAGTAAGTGCAATTTGAAGATGTAGTCATCTGCATATATCTTAGTGCAGTTTATCATAGAGTTGTAAGAAAAAAATCTAATTTACTGTTCCTACAGAGGAATCTTCCAATAGAACCTGCTAATAAAATTGAAGATAGAATTCTTTTCATACTGACCTGAAAAACAAACTATATAATCATAAGGAAATGAAGGGTAAGGAAAAGCTAGTTATAAAATGTGGCTGACTTAGAATCATTATAGAGAGCAAATCTCTGTAGTGAGTTTCTCTTTATGTAGATTAAGAGAAGTAAGTCCAATAGAAGTTTCCTAGAATGCTGTCTAAGGAACTGGTACATTGCCTGAGGTAGATCAGTGATAGTGGACAGCATCAGTGCTCCAGGTAGAAAACAAAGAGAGCAAAGATGTCAACATTGGAACACAGGTACATACTCAAAGATGTCAACATGGGAACACAGGTACATACTCAAAGATGTCAACATAGGAACACAGGTACATACTCAAAGATGTCAACATAGGAACACAGGTACATACTCAAAGATGTCAACATGGGAACACAGGTACGTACTCAAAGAAGGGCTGAAATTCATAGTAAGAACACAAAGCAAATCTGGGGAGATGGAAACTCTAGAGGTAGAATAAAAGAGGACCAGCATATGGTTCTGGGGCATATTAATCCAGGCTCTCTAGAATCACATAACTTATGGAATGTCTCTATATACTAAGGGACTTTATTGTAATGACTTAGTCTGCAGTCCAACTAACCCAACAATGGGCAGCTATGAATAGGAATTCCAAGAATCTAATATTTTCTCAGTCCCATGAGGGTGTTTTAGCTGCCCTTCTTCTGTATTGAATCCTGAAGAAGTTGGCTTCAACAGATGTGCTGGCAAGTAAGTGCAAGCATGCAAGAAGAATGTGCTTGCCTTCTTCCATTGTCCTTATGCAGGCCTCCAGCAGAAGTCCCAGATTAAAGCTGTGCACCACCACACCTGGATTTGGAACTTGCTCTGTCGCAGGCCAGCCTTGAATTTAGAGATCTGCTTCCCTCGGTCTTCTGGGATTAAAGGTGTGTACTATCTTGCCTGGGCCTAAGATTTTCATGGCCACTATGCCTCAGAAAAGGGCTGGAGAGATGGCTCAGTGGTTAAGAGCACTGACTGCTCTTCTGAAGGTCCTAAGTTCAAGTCCCAGCAACCACATAGTGGCTGGCAACCATCCATAAAGAAATCTGTTGCCCTCTTCTGGTGCATCTGAAGACAGCATACTTAGATATAATAATAAATAAATCTTAAGGAAAAAGAAAAAAGATCTGGATCACAGGTGTGCCCTCCACCTGTGTAGTTCATTCCAGATGTTGTCAAATTGACAACCAGGAATAACCCAGAACAAGGGGGTAATGCCACATGGTAGGAGGATAGAACCAACATCTGCAGGTTGTCATGTAACCTCCACACATGCAGCCAAAGTCTGGAAATTACATACATTTTAGTAGTAAAAATGGATAATGGTTTATTAGGGAAAGAAAAGAGGGTTGAGCCAGGCGTGGTGGCGCACGCCTGTAATCCCAGCACTTGGGAGGCAGAGGCAGGCGGATTTCTGAGTTCGAGGCCAGCCTGGTCTACAGAGTGAGTTCCAGGACAGCCAGGGCTACACAGAGAAACCCTGTCTTGGAAAAAAAAAAAGAAAGAAAAAAGAAAAGAGGGTTGAAAAAGATGCTGCAGTGAGTGCCAAGACTAGATGACTGCTAATGTGTCACTAAGTGGAAGCAAGTTTAGAAAATAGGTTTGTGTTTGTGACATGCTGTTGACGTGACAAAACTGATGTGACATGTCTATCCTGTTTCCTGATTCTGCCTGTAGTTGTTACAAGCTCTTAACATGACTAGTATATTAGAACAATCCCTTAGGGATAAACTGCCACAAATATTTATCTATGACACATTCTACCCTTTTAGTAAGTAGGGAGTTGATCTGAAAGACTGGCTGTTCAAGGATTCAAATCATCTCCATTGCACAACATGGCATGAGCAACCACAGGATAGCTCTGCCCAGGTCCGTGTCAAAGAAACAGGGTTTTCCAGACATGACAGAAATGTTTCACAAATAAACTCATAGCTGCTATGACTGAATGCACACCTGCAACAAGGTCAGTCCAGCCAAAAGTCCAGCATGATTGAAGGACAGACTCATGTCGGTCCAATCATAGCTAAAGAGCTACTGTAAAGTTCACAGCTGCAAAAGAAAAAGTCAGTTTCTTCTGATGGATCTCCTGATAGACTGCTCATGTTCTAGGATACAGTCATAAGCCCTTGCAACATTAAGTAGACTCAGGGGGCTGGAGACACGGTTCAATGTTTTAAAGTATTTGTTCTTGTAGAGCACTGGAGTCCAATCCCATGCACCTACATCTTGGCTCACATTTGTCTATAACTCTTGAATAAAAAGAGAACATGACTGTTCCAAGGGATGGTTGAGGAGAAGGTCTTTATTGTAGATATGAAAAAGAGTACTGCTGAAGGCATCTGGAAGAGTCCGGAGCAGGGAGAACGGTGGACTACACATGACCAGTAGACTGAACTGGACTGTGAGAGGAGAGACAGAGGGAGAGTTTTGTGTTTTATAAAACAATGGCTGTGATGCGACTGAAGAGAGCACCTGGGCGGGCTCATGTCAAGGCATTCCCTCTGAGGAATGAGGCCATGAGACAGAGTTAATGTAAAAGAAAGTTTATTGACAAGAAGGGAAGGGGGAGAGGGATGAGGGAGAGGAAGGGAGGAGGAGAGGCAGGCTGGGGACATGTTCTGGTTCCTGGTAACCATTGAGGGGAGCCTAGTGGAACTGCTAACAAGGAGAGAAAGAGAGGGGGGGAGTGTGGGGGAGGGGAGGACGAGGACGAGGAGGAAAAGAGGGGAAGCAGACCAAAAGCTAAGAGCAGAGGACCAAGAGAACCAAGAATGGCAGGGATATACATAGGAATCAGAAGCTAGGGGACACTGGGCATTGGTGGCACAGGCCTTTAATTCCAGCACTTGGGAGGCATCATCTCTGTAAGTTCAAGGCCAGTCTGGGCTACAGAGCAGGTTCCAGGACAGTGAGGGGCTACACAGAAAAACCCTGACTTGGAAGAAAAAAAAAAAAGCTGGGAAAAGAAGCAAAGCGGGCTAGACGGGTTTAGGGTGGACTCGGGAGTGAGAACTGAGAGGAGTCACAGGTCCTGAGGGGCCTGGAGGTCAGGCTGACACTTTGGGATTGCTAATAGGCACCACAGTTAGCCATTTGTCCTATGTTTTTGGGGGGGACGTGATATTTGTTGATAAGGTGAAATCTCTTCTGTTTTTTAGCTGAAATTAGGGAATCATTGTCAGGGGCTAAGAAAGACTGGAATGTCAGTCAAAGGCATAGAAGGAAGATAAGAGGCTGAGGGACATCTGTTTCACTAGAGGCGCATCTAGTTTACATCTGCCTTCAGCAAGCTCAGGGCTCACTGGTTCTGATTTGGAGCAGTTTACCATCTTCAGTTGATTGGAAATCTGCTGGGAGAGATATAGACTAGGGATAAAAAGTGAAGTTAAGGTGCTTAAGGGACAATCTTTATCTTGAGTGTACACTTGAAACTTCCAGACCTGCAGTCCTGGTAATTGGGGCTCTAGAAATAGTCCCAAGACTAGGAGAAGCAGACAGAGGGAAAGAGGGGGGGGTGGGACAGAGGGAGAAGTAGAGAGTGTGTGGAGGTGGTTGACACAGGACACATATGTACACCCTCAGGAATAGGTAGTCGCTGGAAAGCTGTTGGTTACCAGGAATATTTATCTGCACTGTGTTTGACCTGTGACAAATGGATCCAGCTGTTGACTCCCTGAAACTTACAAGAATTTTTTTAAGTTTACAAAAAGAGACAAAATTTTAGATATACTATCATTACCACTGTTTACAATCTGTACCAAAATCCTCATTGTAGAAAAAGCAATAGACTCACACTTTTTAGTCATAGCAAAAGCTACGTTTTTGGATTTAAAGCATGAATATTCTTCTCTCTGTCCAGAGAGCTCTATATATACATTGGACAGAGATGAGTTCTGCACGATGAGAAGACAAGTGCAGTGGCCCTAATCGGTTCTGTAAGAAAAATTCTACAGAACAGAGGCGGGAAAAAATGTCTCTTAGGGCCTAAGCAGAGACCCGAGTACTTGAAAGCCATATTCTTTTAGTCCGCATCCTTTTGATCCTCCTTTATTCCTGGTAGCCAAGACCCTATAAAGTAATTTTCTGGACCACCTTAAGGACCATAATGTGCCTCTAATGATCTAATGAGTCCTTCCCAAATACTCAAGTTATGTCTGGCCTAGATTAAGGACTGGGCTAAAATATCTACATATGAATTAGCATTAGCCCAGAGCTCTTTCTATAGAGATTTACAGGACTATTGTCTTTGTCTTGCTGACACCGAAGAATCAGGTACAGAGCNTGTGCCTCTAATGATCTAATGAGTCCTTCCCAAATACTCAAGTTATGTCTGGCCTAGATTAAGGACTGGGCTAAAATATCTACATATGAATTAGCATTAGCCCAGAGCTCTTTCTATAGAGATTTACAGGACTATTGTCTTTGTCTTGCTGACACCGAAGAATCAGGTACAGAGCTCAGACTTCAGCTCATGAAATATTAATGAGGCCAGGTAAACCTAAGGAAAAACTTACAAAACTTAGTTTTGTCTGACATTACGAGATATAGGAGATTTTAAGTTTTACAGACAAAAGCTAGACGTTAGATAGAACCTACCCATAAAAGCTCATTTAATCTAAAGATGTCTTTGCCCATGTTTTAGTCTCCAAATACTCTTTATCTGACTGATTCCACATTCCTTGGTGCGGCATGGTTATGTAGATTGCTTTTGCCCGGTTAGCAGCATCCTTTATTATGTATATGTCTGAACTCGGAGCCTTAAAAAGAAGGCAGCCCCTTACTGAAAAAATATACTCTTTCCTCTCAATGTAAAAGAATCCTGCGTGTGTGTCTTCAT
Organism: Apodemus speciosus; assembly: GCA_002335545.1. NCBI lineage: Eukaryota > Metazoa > Chordata > Mammalia > Rodentia > Muridae > Apodemus > Apodemus speciosus. The sequence goes on along the minus strand of BDUI01000670.1, from coordinate 151,896 downwards.
TTTTTTCGCCGACCTGTACCTCCTGGTCCCCGGAAGAAAACTCTATGGTTTCCCCTGCAACCGAAGCCTCGCCTAGGGTCTTACGGCTTGCAGCAGACAAGGAAAGGAAATTTAAATTTTTGAGTTTGGGACTATGATAACAGCAGATGGTAGTCTTTTGCTACTGCGTCCTCAGCCATGAGTATGCTCAGGCTACAGAAAAGGTTCGCCTCTAGTATCCTCCGCTGTGGGAAAAAGAAAGTCTGGTTGGACCCCAATGAGACCAATGAGCTCGCCAATGCCAACTCCCATCAGCAGATCAGCAAGCTGATCAAAGATGGGCTGATCACCCGGAGGCCTGTCCATTCCATTCCCGGGCTCACTGCCAGAAAACCACCTTGTCCCGACGGAAGGGCAGGCATGTGGGCATAGGGAAGAGGACGGGCACCGCCAACGCTCGGATGGCTGAGAAGGTGACCTGGATGAGAAGTATGAGGATCCTGCTCCGGCTTCTCAGGAGATACAAGGGATCTAAGAAGACTGACCGCCATATGTGTCACAGCCTGTACCTGAAGGTCAAAGGGAATGTATTCAAAAACAAGTGGATTCTCACGGAGCACAACCACAAGCTGAAGGCAGACAAGGCCCTCAAGACGCTGCTGGCTGACCTGTCTAAGACTCACAGGTCTAAGACCAAGGAAGCACGAGAGCGCCGGGAGGAGCGCCTCCAAGCCAAGAAGGAAGAGATCATCAAGACTGTCCACAGAGGAGGAGACCAGGAAATAAAGCTCCCCTCGTGAGGCTGTGGCCTCACGTGGATCAGTCATTAAAATAAAACAAGCCTTTGTCCACTGGGGGGAAAAACACAGTAGACAGCGCTTCGCAAGGGCTAGACTAATTAATAGCTTATCAGAACTCCACTGACTTATGTTAAAACTCCAACCTTTTGGAATTTTTAGTATAACAATAACATAAGAGGGAAAGAATGGAAACATTTCAAATTTTTACACACTTTAAATCACTTTTTTAGACCCTCACAACTTACTTAAGCTTTCACATCCAGAGCTTTACAGCTTAGATTTACATCCCCTAAATTAACTTTCTTAGACAATCATAACATACGTAAACTTCAAACCTTTTCTTTTCATTCCATCATCTATCATGAGACACACGTGGCTGATGACTGAGAGTAATCATTGCAAATGAAGTTCCTTAAACAAACGAATAGTAAAAAAAAAAAAAAAGTTACATTGAAATCTGTTTTGTGAGTTTATCTTTCAGTGTTTGAGAGTTTATCTTTCCGTTTCCATAGGAGGCCTATGCCTATAGAGAAAAGCAAGTCTTAATTTTCGAACATGAGATTAACTGACTAGGCAGCTGCAGCCTTGCAGAGAGGAGCTGGTTCGCTTGCTCTTTTTTTTTTTTTGGTTTTTTGGATTTTGGTTTTTATCGAGRCAGGGTTTCTCTGTGTAGCCCTGGCTGTCCTGGAACTCACTCTGTAGACCAGGCTGGCCTCGAACTCAGGAATCCACCTGCCTCTGCCTCCCAGAGTGCTAGGATTACAGGCGTGCGCCACCACCACTGGCCTTGCTTGCTCTTGTTAAAAGGAAAAAGCTGCAGTATAGCCATCGACATCATCAGAGAGCTGAGAAGGATGAATTAGAGCAGGAAGTATATTACGAATGGCCTCTGAGTGACCTAAAATGACAGAGACTTACCCACTACCTAGGCAGTTCCCCTAGGCTCCCAGGTAACTTCATTGGGGGCAATTTGTCAGTCTTCAAGTCTCACACAGGCCAGTGTTACACGCAAGCTACCATGAAGAAGGACAGCATTGGCTTTCAGCTGCCAGACCTGGAATCTCTGGCAGATTTTCCTGTGGAGGAAGAACTTGGGAAAATCGACCTACCTTGGTGGAGCAGAGTAGATCAGTCAACCCAACAGTGACCAAAGTCTGGGCAGTATCCTGGTGGCAGGTGAGTCATTGGGCAGTTATTTGCCCAGTGATTAGCATCCCCAGAATCTAGGTAGTCTGTCGGGTCCAAAATAAACCTAGGATAAGTGGCTAACTGAAATGCCTATTCGCATACCAAAGCATTGCTAGCTTCACTCAGTACCTGTGGCTCCTCTCAGCATCTCACCTGACCCCCACCTAAACCTCTCCAACGCATTAGCTTTGCTTTCCTTCCTCCAGCTTCTGATTCCTGCATAGGCCTGCCATTTTCGCCATGTGCTCTCTTGGATCTCTTTGGCCTCTCTCTTCTCTTTTTCCCACTCCTTTCCCCACTATGGTTCAGTCCAGTCTGCTGGCCATGTTCAATCTACTTCTTTATTTCTCTGCTCTCCACTCTTGCAGACGCTTCTGACTGTACTTTCACTCATATTAACAATAAAAACCTTCTCCTCAACCATACCGTGGAGTGCTCACATCTTCATTTTGTTCAGAGTCATTTATGCTTCATTGTCTTCTTTAAAGTTTGTTTTCAGATCCTGGGACAAGGAACTGGGACATATATCTTACATTCCAAAGCAGACCTGGCCTCCAGGTTCTCCCAGCATACCTCAGTCCCTACCTGGCAAGCCCTACCCGTAACCCTGAACTTTCCTGCTCAGTGGCTGGGCTGCCTTTCTCCCCAGAGGCTCTTCTCTATATAATCCAGACATTTTGGTTTCTTCTCTCTCCTTTCTGCATGCACACTCACGCACAAGTTCTTTTTTTCTTTCTCTTCCCTCTTCCCTTTATTTTCTCTTCCCACAGTGACTGCCCTGGCCTTGGTTCTTGGAGCCAATACATACATATAATTTGGTCTGGGTTGAATTGGCTCATTTTACTGGCATCAGAGAAACAACCTATCACTTATTGTTGTCTCTAGGAGCTTGCATTCTGTGAGTCACAGGACATTTGTGTGTGTGTGTGTGTGTGTGTGTGTGTGTGGTTTTTCGAGACAGGCTTTCTCTGTGTAGTCCTAGCTGTCCTGGAACTCACTCTGTAAACCAGGCTGGCCTCAAACTCAGAAATCTGCCTGCCTCTGCCTCCCAAGTGCTGGAATTAAAGGAGTGCGATACCACTGCCCAGCCACAGGACATTTTTTAATTAAATAATTTAAATTTGATATTTGCGCTCGCTTCGGCAGCACATATACTAAAATTAAATTTGATATTCAACAGATCTCTGAGGAGTTTGAGGTCCATCTATTAAATATACCTGATTAAAAAAAAACTTTACTTTTTTAGTTAATTGCTTTAGGCTTAACCTTGAAAATATAATAGAAGGCTAAATAAATCTTGTCCCTTTAAAATATACTCTATTTGTACATAGCATAACTACATAGTTCTGATCACATTAAAGAAATTGATCAAATACTTAAAAGGTAACTATTAACTTGCATGTCTTAATTTTCTTTAACAGTTTACAAGTTAGTAGGTTTTATAAGGTTAGGGTTTTACGGCTTTATCCCTGTTAAGTTTGAGTCTTAAAAATCTTGAGTTGAATATTTAATTGAAGTTCCTTTGGCATACAGTAAAACCTTAAACTATAAAAATAAGCCACAGAGAGACTGGGAACTTCCCTTTCTGACCCTTTCATGGTGCATTTTTGTAGAATATTAAGTTCTTGGATAACTCAGTTTACCCAAACAGCTGAAGCTTAATAAAGTAAAAACAAATATGCTAGATATACATCTTCAGGTCAGTTGCTGTTCACCTGAGGTAAGCTGATGAATTTATAAACCATATTTATTAAACATGCTCTTTTAATCAAACATATGTTGTGCCTTACTTAAATATTTCTAGAATTCTGGTATTGAACAGTTAACAAAAACATAAGTAGTTAGGTATATGTCTCTAAGTTTTTGTTAACTTGAGTATACTTAAATAATCTTAGGAATTTATCACCATGCAAAATTCCATTCTAATCCAAAATATTTTTAAGACAAGATCCTTTTTAATCTGAGATAGAGATGCAATGATAAGAGGGCTCAGTAGGACTAAGAGGTTTTGTAATTGTTGCTTCAATTGGTTTATACCATGTGGTCATCTTTATTAAGATGGTAGTAAAGTTTCATGAGCTGGACTGTCTTTTAACCTCAGTAAAGATGGCCACATTATTACTTCCATCCTGATAAGATCATCAGAAAAGATGGATGGGCAGTGGTGGCCCATGCCTTTAAATCCAGCACTTGGGAGGAAGAGGCAGGCAGATTTCTGAGTTCAAGGCCAGCCTGGTCTACAGAGTGAGTTCCAGGACAACCAGGGCTATACAGAGAAACCCTGTCTCAAAAAAACCAAAACAATCAGACAAGATGGATGCAAGACACATAGTTACTTAAGAACAATTTATTTCCCTGAACAAGAGTTAAATCCAAGATATAGATATAGATATAGATATAGATATAGATATAGATATAGATATAGATATATTAAGTAGGT
>BDUI01000670.1:134378-147141 GCA_002335545.1 Apodemus speciosus | reverse complement strand
ATCAATGGAATAAAATTAAAAACCCAGAAATGAACCCACACACCTATGATCACTTGATCTTTTACAAAGGAGCTAAAACCATCCAGTGGAAAAAAAAGACTGCATTTTCAACAAATGGTGCTGGTTCAACTGGTAGTTAGCATGTAGAAGAATGCAAATCATATGTAGCAGAGGATGGCCTTGTTGGACATCAATGGGAGGAGAGGCCCTTGGTCCTGAGAAGGCTCAATGCCCCAGTATAGGGAAATACCAGGACAGGGAAGCAGGAGTGGGTGGGTTGGTGAGCAGGGGGAGAGAGGATAGGATAGGTTTTTCAGAGGGGAAACCAGGAAAGGGAATAACATTTGATTTGTTTTTGTTTTGTTTTTTGGTTTTGGTTTTTGTTTTGGGGGTTTTTTGGTTTTTGTTTTGTTTTTTTGTTTGTTTGTTTTGTTTTTCGAGACAGGGTTTCTCTGTGTAGCCCTGGCTGTCCTGGAACTCACTCTGTAGGCCAGCCTAGCCTTGAACTCAGAAATTCGCCTGTCTCTGTCTCCCATGTGCTGGGATTAAAGGAGTATGCCACCACTGCCCGGCTAACATTTGAAGTGTAAATAAAGAAAATACCCAATTTAAAAAAAAAAAAAAAAGTATGTCTAGGGAAAAAAAAGGATGCAAATCGATCCATTCTTATCGCCTTGTACAAAAAAGCTCAAATCCAAGTGGATCAAGGACTACCACATAGCCGGGCAACAAACAGATTGGGAAAAGATCTTTAAAACCCTACATCCCAATAGAGGGCTAATATCGAATATACAAAGGACTGAAGAAGTTAGACTCCAGAGAAACTAATAACCCTATTTTAAAAATGCAGTACAGAGCTAAACAAAGAATTCTCAACTGAGGAATGTGGATTGGCTGAGAAGCACCTAAAGAAATGTTCAACATCCTTAGTCATCAGGGTAATACAAATCAAAACAACCCTGAGATTCCACCTCACAGGAGTCAGAATGGCTAAGATTAAAAACCCAGGTGACAGCAGATGCTGGTGAGGATGTGGAGAGAGAGGAACACTCTTCCACTGCTGGTGGGAATGCAAGCTGGTGCAACCACTCTAGACAACAGTTTGCTAGTTCCTTAGAAAATTGGACATAGTACTACCTGAGGACCCAGCTGTACCTCTCCTGGGCATATGCCCAGATGTCCAATATGTAATGAGGACACATGCTCCACTATATTTCATAGCAGCCTTATTTATAATAGCCAGAAGCTGGAAAGAAACCAGCTATCCCTCAAGAGAGGAATGGATTCAGAAAATGTGGTACATTTATACAATGGAATACTACTCAGCTATTAAAACCAATGAATTCATGAAAATCTTAGACAAATGGGTGGAACTAGAAAATATCATCCTGAGTGGGGTAACTCAATCACAAAAGAACACACATGGTATGTACTCACTGATAAGTGGATATTAGCCCGGAAGTTTAGAATACCCAAGATACAATTCACAGACCACATGAAGCTCAAGAAGAAGGAAGACCAAAGTGTGGATACTTTGATCCTTACTGGAAAATGGATCAAAATACCCATGGAAGAAGATAGAGAGACAAAGTGTGGACCAGAGACTGAAGGAAAGACCATCCAGAGACTGCCCCACCTGGGGATCCATCCCACATACAGTCACCAATCACAGACACTATTGTGGATGCCAATAAGTGCCTACTGACCAGAGCCTGATATAGCTGTCTCCTGAGAGGCTCTGCCAGTGCCTGACAAATACAGAGGAGCATACTCTCAGCCAAACATTGGACTAAGCACAGGGTCCCCAGTGGAGGAGCTAGAGAAAGGACCCAAGGAGCTGAAGGGGTTTGCATCCCCATAGGAGGAACAACAATATGAACCAACCAGTACCCCCAGTGCTCCCAGGGACTAAACCACCAACTGAAGAGAACACATAAGGAGACCCATGGCTCCAGCCACATATGTAGTAGAGGATGGCCTTGTTGGACATCAGTGAAAGGAAAGGCCCTTGGTCCTGTGAAGGCTCGATGCCCCAGTTTAACAGAATGCCAGGACAGGGAAGCAGGAGTGGGCAGGTTGGTGAGCAGGGGGAGAGGGGATGGGATAGAGGGTTTTTGGAGGGCAAACCATGAAAGGGGATAACATTTGAAATGTAAATAAAGAAAATATTAATAAAAAGAGAGATATTTGGGTGTCATTTGTGCAACTGCAGACGTTATTACTGTATGACAGAATTTGGGACTCAAATGTGCCATTTTTGGCCATTGAGCAAGCTGTGCTAAGGCCAAACTGTTTTCAGTAATACAGCAAGGTTTTAATGGAATTTATCAGTCTGAGAAAGAAATTGAGTCTGAAAAGGAAAAGAGAAAGAGTCGCCACTGAACTCTGCCCAACAGAGGGTCCCAGTAAGCTGCAAGAGGGAGCTGAGAGACAACAGAGAGACATAAGGGACAGGGACACCAGCAGGAACTCCTCCAGAGGGTGGATTTCAGTTTCATACAGGTCCAGGAGGCCATAGAAAAGCTGCAGAACTTCTGGGAGGGTGCTAAGGGACAAGAAGGACAGAGTCAGAGACAGAAACTCTGCCAGAGGGAAGGTTCTAATATTTTAGAGGCCCAGAAGAGTCTAGGGAATCTGTGGGACTCACCAGGCAGTTCCTGGAGGAAATGAGGAAAAGAACAGGGTGACAATATGCAGGCCTATGAAGCTATAAAGAGAAAGAGAGAGCAGGTAGCCCTGATGGGGAGGAGGTAGGGAAGGAGTCACAAGCAGGACCTCCCCTAGAGGTAGGCTCTCCCCTAGAGGTAGGCTCTACATAGAGAAGCTACAGACTTCAGCTCCTAGGGGGAGGCAGGGGAACTTCAGGAAGTAACTGAGAATGAAGGGAGCAGAGAAAGGGAAGTGACGACAAGAATTTCACTCAGGCACATCTACAAGTGGACTGAGAGAGCTGTCAGACAGAAATGTTCCAAATCACAGAGGAGCAGTGTCACTTTCCACATGAAAGAGGCCCGATCGGGTAAGAGGAACTTTCTGGCACACAGGTGTATCTTTTGTAGTAGTCCAACAAGGCAGGCAGCTCCAGGGTAACACCCAGCAGAGGAGGAGAGTCAAGTGGTTAGAACAGAAGAGAAAGCAGCTAAAGAGGTGGTGGACAGGGAGGGGCTTTGGGGGAAAGAGAGTGTTCCCATTGAGGTAGAGAAGTATCTTAGAGAGATGCCCAGGTGACAGGTGCCTAACAAATCAGAGTAGTTTCCAGGGACCAGACAGACTAAGAAGACCTTTACCAAGTAGGTGAGGAGAGGAGAGACAAAGGATTAGAGCAGGGGGAGTGAAGAAGTAGCTGAGGAAGTGGACTCAAGAATTTAGAGTCAAATATGGTGAGTAGCAGAAGCCAGAAGAAACAAATAATCTATACACACCCCAGGAGAGTCAAATCGGCAGCTTGGTTAAGTTAGGAGAGGCTGAGCCCCTCGGGGTGGGGAATGTCATATATGTCCCTCCTGATGACCGAAGTGAAGACATTTCTAAAGTGTTGTTGAGAAGAGTACAGCCAGGGACATCTGAAAGAGTCCAGAGCAGGGAGAGAAAGTAATGGACTAAACATGGCCAGTGGACTGAACTGAACCACGAGAGGGGAGAATAAGAGAAAGAAAAGAGGAGCGAGCGCTGAGAGCAAAGCCCAGGAGAGAGTTATGGCCACAGTGGCTAAGTGGGGGAAAGCAAAGCCCATGGGCTGAAGAGGTTTAGGGTAGCAGGCAGGGTAAGAAGAGCTGAGAGGAGCCACAGGTACTGAGGGGCCTGAAGGCTAGTTTGACACTTTGGGATGCTAATAAGCACCACAGTCAGCCATTGGTCCTACATTTCTTTGGGACTTGTTAACTCCAGTTCTAGGTATTCTACACCTGTTGGAGAATATTTTACACTGTGAGCTCCGAGATTCAGTTGTTTCCTGGAAAAACATGTCTCTAGTTGTGGTATGGTTCACCTGTACCACACCCAACTTTAACCCCTCTGGCTAGAATACAGACACGCCCTTATACACACCTTTAATCCCAACAGATGGAGATAAAGTTAGTTTGTAGAAGGAAGTACCCATGTTAGAAAGTGGTGTCTAATTGAGTGGCAAATAAAGTGAAAAATCAGAGAAAGATTTAACAGAATAGGATATGCCCGCCAGGCAGTGGTGGCACACGCCTGTAATCCCAGCACTTGGGAGGCAGAGGCAGGCGGATTTCTGAGTTCAGAAACCCTGTCTCGACAAAACCAAAAAAAAAAAAAAAAAAAAAAAAAGGATATGCCCAATTTTCATGAGAAGAAAGAGATGCTATTTGAGAGGGGCTGTGCACAGAGAAAGGAGGCAGTTTTACTTGGAAAGTTTTAGAGAGAAAGACTGAAGAGAGAGCAAGCTAGACTCAGGTAAGACAGAACCCACCAGAAAATGAAAAGGAGCCACAAGATTAGAACATATCTCCTGAGTTAGTTTGAGGCCAAGCAGAGCAAAAAGTCAGAGGCCGAGAGAGAAGTCAGATTGAATCAGTCAGTTTGGAGAGGAGTTTGAGACAGAAGAGCTGAGTTGAACCAGCCAGTGACAGCTCAGAAAGAACTAGACAGGGTGAGCTTATTCAGCAGTGAGCCTCAAAGCCTAAAATCATGCTAGGCTTAGATTAGATTGTTCAGAGGCTGGAAGCTTCCAGGACTAGGCCTATATTAGCAGACTGTGGCAGTATGCAGAGACAACAATCACTTCAGGTAAATAAAAGATACTTTTACATAAGAGCACAGGACACCCTCTTCTGAGATCCACATGGTATAGAGACATATATTCCAGAAAACATTCATAAACATAAAATCAAATTTAAAAATGATTAAAAAAAGAGTACTTGAAGTTAAGGAGGAAAAGTCATGGTGGAATATGAGAGTATTTAGGGGGAGGGGAATTGGAGGGGTGGATTTGATCAAAACATTCATGTACGTGTGGTGTGTGTATAAAGGAGGTTTTTAGTGCCAGGTGTATAAACTGAGGACATGACTACTTGAAGGTATGTTTGAAGGGAAGGAAGGTTTTTGTTGTAGGTATGAGGGAGAGTACAGCCAGAGGCATCTGGAAAAATCCAGAGCAGGGAGAGAAAAAGGTCGACTGGACATGGCCTGCTGACTGAACTGGGCCATGGAGTGGGGTGGGGTGGGGTGGGGTAGTGAGACAGGAAGACCTAAAGAGTGTGGGCAAAGGAGACCATGAGAGGGGGCCAAAGGAGGGATCGGGAAGGAAAGAGAGAATGAATGGGCCAAATAGTAGGGTTATATGATGAGAAACTAGGAGAGGGAAGCTTATGAGCTGGAGAAGGCTAGGGTAGGAGGTGGGGCAAGAAAAACTGAGAAGAGCCACAGGTACTAAGCCAGAAGTCCAGCCTGTGTTTTGGTATGCTAATAGGCACCACAGATCCTTTCTGACAGTGATGAGGAAATGACTGTGAGGATCGAGGGGATGTCTTAAGTAAGTGTGCCGTAGGCAGGCATGAACGCCTTGTGCTGCTGTTCAGTGGAATATTAAGAACCTGTGTTCTGGAGCCAGCTGCTGGCTAGAATATATCTAACCTGTGATCTTGGCCAAATTATTTGCCTCCCTCATTCATTCCACAAACATGACCGGACTCCCGGCTGATCAAGGGTGCTTATCAGTGGGTGGGTGGGTGTATGATCCTAATATCAGCTGTATGTTTCAGGAGACACCAAAGTGTTTACTACTTAGTTCAACGGGAAATTCCAAATAAATGCTAATTATTAGGGTTTGCCCCTTTTCACAAAACACACACACCCCACAGGTAAACTGTCAATAAAAGCGAGTTATTCTTTTGAAGTTTGCTGTCTAAAGGCAGCTTTTGAATGTAAGAATCTTAATTCTCTCCGAGATCGCAGACACACCCAGTCCCGGAAGGGCAGGGCTTTTCAGGGCTACACAAGCGCTCGCCCAAACCCCTTTCCTCAGCAGCTTTTATTCCCACAACTGCTACTGAAGTGGTGTGAGAGGCCTGTGAGCGAATCCTCAGACCGAAAATCGCCGCAATGGGTAGACAGGCCAGACTGACAACTGCGGTTGGGGACCCTGTCTGTCCCCCACAGGGACAAAGGCGGAAGAGACCCATAGGACGCAGGTCTGGCCTACGCCCCACGGGTTCCCAACCCGCCCGCTTAGAGCGACACCGCCCAGATAACAATGGCGGGAGTGAAGGTGGAGCCCCGGGGCCGGTAGAGGAAAGCAGAGCAAGGATGTGAGTAGGTCTGGTCCCGGGTAACTGGCGAAGACACGTGACGCAACCCCACGCTCCCATCTTCGTTCCTGACGCTCCAGCCCCGCCTTGCAGCCAGAGCCCAAAGCCGTCGGTTCAGATAAAGGAGGCGTTAGCGAGGGCGGGACCTGGCTCCCTTAGCTGACAAAGGGGGGGGGGGGGGGGGGGGGGGGGCCAGTGCCCAGCCTCCCCTGGCTGGCGTGGTTGGAGGGATGAATGCAGGGGGGGGGAGGGAGGCGAGGTCACGTGACCGGCCCCGCCCCTTAGGAAGCCGCTGCGGGCCTCCTCGAGCGGGCAGCAGCGGAAGTGACCTCACGACGATCCTCGCTGCGTGCGGCTACGTGGCGGAGCCGGCGGAAGCAGTTCCTTCRCTGGACCCAGAGTGTTTGTGTTTTGGTTCGTGAGGAGCCGGGGCGGTCTGAGGGGAGGAGACCGAGGGAGGAGGAGGAAGAGGAGAACGACGACGTCGAGGAAGAAGTCCTCGGAACTCGAGCGCGGCGACTCTGGAGGAGGAGAAAGGAAGGCAGAGCGGAGAGGCGGCGACGCAGCCGGGCAGGGGCGACACGGTGCTCGGAGTCCCGCGCCGGCCAGTGTGAGAAGTCGCGAAGCAGGCAGGCGACCCCGCTGCGGCTGCGGCGCATCCGATCTCCGGGCCGTGCGTGGCCTCGCTGCCGGGAGCCGCGCCCCAGGTAAGCCGGCGTCGGGGCGGGTCTCCGTGGTCCCGGGCTGTGCCCGGGCCTCCAAGCCGCCGCGGCCTCTCAGCGCTAGTGACTCATCCTTCCAGCAGCTTCGGAGCCTGGGACGTAGGGATCCGCTGAGGGAGCGGCGGGTGTCACTCTCTTCCCTTCACAAGATGGCGCCGTGGGAAGAGCCTGGGGCCGTGGCAGTCTCCAGCCCGGTCCTTGGGTCTCGGTCCCGGCCACCGAGCCGAATAGCATCCGGGGTGAGGGCTTGGCTCAGGACTGTGGCCACAGGCCCAGCGGAGTTCCTGGCCTCGGCACCCCTGTTGGTTTCTCGGCCTCTTGCAGACAGGAACCCAGGCCTACAGCAGGTGGGAATTGGGGAGCTCCGCCTACCTCTGTGGCTCGGCCCGGGGCTTGCAAACGGGGGGCTCCGCCGGTCCCGAACGCGCGAGGTGGTGAACCCAGGCCAGGAGGCTCGGGGCGAGCAGGTTAATATCCTAACACCTCCAGAACTTGGAACTTTAAAGCTTTGGCTGTCACACTTGGCATGTTAGTTTCTGCCTCGCCGAAATGGATTTAAAGTTCTGAATCAGTTACCTTGCACGTAACTAATTTAATAAATAAATAAATACTATGTTACATCTTTCAGAATGCTGAGGTCTGCCCAGAGTCGTTTTTAATGTAAAAACTGAACCCGTAGGGTTGTTAACAAAGTATGCAGCACAACAAGTGCCTGGCACAATTTAAGGGCTCCGTACAATTTTTAATCAAAGTCTACCTAACTGAATAAAATAATTACTATTTTAAAGATTCGAGATGCATATTATGCAAAAGCTTTTTTTTGCGGGGGGGAAAAAAGTAGAAATAAATACTAAGTACAGAGCCTCTGCTGCCTGAGCGGTAGTGTCACTGAAGTACCCCCAGCCCTTGCACTTGACATTAATATCATGTTCAGTCTGGGTATGTTTATAATTTGGTTCATTTCCTGTTTGAGGTCTTTGGAAGTAATGATTTAGTAGCTTTGCACTTTAAAAAAACATTGACTATGAAGGCATCCACCTGTCATCCCAGCACTCTGGAAGCTGAGGTAGGATCTGGAGTCCAGGCCATCCCTAACCTATCCTGTGCTTGCCTAGGCTACAAGTCCCTGTCCCTCAAAAAATGCAATGGGCGTGGGGGCAGAAAACGGTTCTAATAAAACTTAGTGCCAATTTTTGTTTGATTTTCTATGAGAATTGATGTTTCACTGAGATTTTGGAAGTCCCATAGGCATACAGAACAAGTTTTGTCCTGGATAAGTCATTTACTGTTTTGTAGGTAAGGAACACAATTGAAAAATATTTAAGCTGAAGGTATGCTGGTGCCTTTTTCAGTCTGTATGAGTATATTGATCTACAAGCACTAATTAATTAACCAAGAGGCCATTTTAATTGCCAGTTTCAAATACTGTGTACTTAGTAAGCACTGTATTAGAGACTACATATGTTGTYTTACTTAATTCTCACAGTTGCTATGCAGTGTTAGAGTATAGTGGATATAGAGATTTGAAAATTAAAACTTTGCTTAGGCAGAAATTGGCATAGCTGAGACTAGACTTTAAAATCTGGTTTGTTTTATGGATTGGTGAGAAATGGGAATTTTACTTAATTACTTTTGACAAGCTCTCACTGTATAGTCATGGTATGCTTTGCAGACCAGGCTAGCTTGGAACCCACAGTGATTCATCCACCTTTTTCTGGCCCTGGAGTGCTAGAATTAAAATCTTGGCCACTATATCTGTTGTTTTGAGATGAGCCTTGCTAAATATTTCTGACTGGCATGCTTCCGTCTCAGCTTCTCAAGTTCTAGGACCGCAGGCAAGCTCCATCATGCCAGGCTGGAATGGTAGCTTTATTTATGTGCTGTTAGAAGCAGCACAACAAACATTTCATCTGTAAATGTGTTGGTATTCATTGGTAAAGATAGGAACTCTTCAAAGCTAGTAACTAGATTAGGCTAAGAGGTATATCTTAAAACTGAGCTGGGCTTGGTGGGGCATACCTTTAATTAGAGAACTCAGGAGGCAAAGGCAAATGTACTGATTGATCTGTTTGAGTTCAGGGACAGCCAGGGCTACACAGAAGAGACCTTGTCTTAAAACAACAACAAACAGATAGCACAGATCTTATGGATATATTAATGAATTTGTCATTATCAGGTGTTCTACATCAATTCAAATTTTATAGGAAATACAAATTTCTTACGTGAAGTTTAAATTAAATGTAACTTTTGGTTAAAGAATTTTTTTTTTTTTTTTTTTTTTTTTTTTTTTTTTTTNAGACAGGGTTTCTCTGTGTAGCCCTGGCTGTCCTGGAACTCACTCTGTAGACCAGGCTGGCCTCGAACTCAGAAATCCGCCTGCCTCTGCCTCCCAAGGGCTGGGATTAAAGGCGTGCCCACCACGGCCCGCCGTAAAGAAATTTTTTTAGGGAGAAAATCCTTAGTATATTTTGTTGGGTTTTTGTTTGTTTGTTTGTTTTGGTTTGGTTTTTTTGTTTTCTGTTTTGGTTTTTGGGTTGTTTTTTTTTATTTTGAATTTTTTTTTTGAATTTTTTCGAGACAGGGTTTCTCTGTATAGTCCTGGCTGGCCTTGAACTCAGAAATCCGCCTGCCTCTGCCTACCAAGTGCTGGGATTAAGGGGGTGCACCACCACCACCACCACCACCACCGCCCAGCTAGTATATTTTGTTTTAATAAGCTTATAACCCACATTTAGTTTATGCACGTGATGTTTACATGTGTATGTATTCCTGTGTGAGGTATGTGCATTTCACAGCATTTTTGTGGAGATGAAAGGGACAACCACAGGCCTTGGTCCTTACCTTTTCACCATACATGGTTCCCAGAATCCAAACCCAAGCTTATACAAGTGCTTTATGCAGTCATCTTTCTTCCTCCTTTTTTGAAACAAAGTTTTTATGTAGCCTGGGCTAGCCTAAGGAGGGCTTACTTCATAGCCTAGCTTACTTCATAGCCCTCCTTCCTCCAGTTCTCTGAGTATTAGGATTACAGGCTTACCCCCCTCCAGGCTCCATATATTGGTAAGAGGTTGGAGTAAAATATTAAGGTTGATTTGTGAATAAGCTGAAAGGGCCAGAAGAAGCCATCCAATGCTACTTTGTGATACCCTGTCTAAACAGGAGGGGAGAGGATTGTCACACAGACCAGCTTTTTCCAAATACATTGCTGAACAGAAAATAATACATATATTGTTAGCCCCCCATAATTACTCTAAGTAACGTCACTCCTAATTATACCAAATAGAGAAATTGTTATCAGCTAGGCATACAATCATGGGAGTTAAAAATTATTTGGTGTTTGGGAATTACTATTAAATGATAAATGCATCACTTAATGGAAGCCTTTAGATAGTAAACTCTAGACTTGTTCTAGAAGCCTTCCATTTACTAGCATAATTTCCTTCAAAATGACTAAGTATTATTACATTAGAACCTAATTTTTCTTTTCTGTCTGTCTATTGTTCTTTCTTCCTTTCAAGATTTTAGTTTTAGTTTATGTGGGTATGTGCTTATGAATGCTGTGCCCAAGAAGGCCTGAGGAGGATGCCAGATCATCCGAAGCTGGTGTTATGGGTGGTTGTGAATCACCCTATAAACTGAACTCCAATCACCTAGAATTGTAGTATTCCTACTAAGCTGCCATCTCTCCAGTACTTAGACTCTGAATTCCTGATTGACGTCTCAGATTGCTTTGTCACAGTTAATGTGTGAGCTCGCTAAAGGTACTTAACCTTTCAGTGCCTGTTTTCTTGTTTATAAGAATTGTAATAGTGCTCAATACTTCTGAGTGACTGTATTCAGTTTGTAGAATACTAACTGGTCAAGTCTTCTGTTTGTTTTGGACCTAGAGCTCGCTGTTTGCTGGGCAAGCACTCTTCAGTCCCCAGCTCCAAAGTCAAATTGTTGAAGGTTAGTTGCTGTTTAGTTTTGCAATCAGGTCTTAACTGGTTATCCGTGGCTTTTGAATCCTGCCTCAGCCTTCCCAAGTTTGGCACTGCTGTTGCTACCACACACACCCTGCTGAAAGCTTACCTCTTTCCTTTCCCCCCATCCCCCTTTTCTTGGTTAATATACAGAGAGGTGGGTTATGGGTGACATTTTCATTTGTGTCATATTTTGTTCTTCCTTGTGTGGCCCCCACTGCTCTTCCTTGTCTTCCCCTCTTACCCCTTTTTTCTCTGTAGATTGTCTGCCTTCTAGTTTCATTCCATTACTTTTTCTTCTTCCAAGCATTTTTTCTCTTCCTTTACATTTCTCAAAATCTTTTTGAAGGTTAACTTGAGGTGATTTTAGGTTCAAATCATGTGCCATTATTTCTCTTGAAAGGTGGCAAACTAAATGATGCTGGCTGTCTAGTTAGTTGGTCATTGCAATGCAGTGAGTAAACTTACTAAAGTGACTACTACTGATTTACTCAGTTTTGATTTATTTATCTAGTTATTATTTGTGTCTCTACAGGTATTTTCTCCAGAAAGAAAACAAAATTGATGCCTTGCATCCTGGAAGTTCATTTAGGAATCTGAAATTAGGGACTTCTTTAAAATTTGGATATGGCTAATCGAGGAGCAACAAGACCCAACGGGCCAAATACTGGAAATAAAATATGCCAGTTCAAACTGGTTCTTCTAGGAGAGTCTGCTGTTGGCAAATCAAGYCTGGTGCTTCGCTTTGTGAAAGGCCAATTTCATGAATTTCAAGAGAGTACCATTGGGGGTGAGATTCTTCTTATTTTCTTTTTAATTGTTTGACTAAATCGTATATTAATATTTGTCCTAAATGTGATTTTTAATAACTAAATTGATCATGCGGGGATGGAAAAAAAGTTTTAGGAGACCTCAAACTTTAAGATATACGTTATTTTGGTGTTTTGTTTAAACAAAGTGTTGTACCCTAAACTATTCTGAAATTCCTGTGAATTTCTGACTGGCGTGCCTCCTAATCCATGTAATTAGGATTACAGATGTAATCTAAACCAGCATGGTTTTTTTTTTTTTTGCTCAAACAATATTTAATGGGAAAAACAAACTACAAAATTGAAACTCTTGTTTATTTACATAGGAAAGTCTTTCCTTTTAAGACAAGGTCTTGCCCTATATCCCATGTGAACTCTTAGCATTCCTTGGCCTACCAAGTATGGGATTACAGATTTAGTTCCCATATATGGCTTATTTTATTTTTTGGGTCAGGGTGTCAAACCTAACAGAGCTTTACTTCATAGTTTTTTGGGAGAGTGATATATGAGTGGGACATTCATAAGATAGGATTTATATAGCCTAGGTCGGCTTAGAACTGAAGCTAGGTAATTATGGCTGACCTTGAATATTTGGTCTTCTACCTCCTGAATGTTGAGATTACAGGTGGGTGGGCCACCACAACCCATGTTTGTGGTGCTAGGGATGAAACTCAGGGTTTCATGCATGCTGGGGAAGCACAACTAAGGTATGTCTCTGCTTCAGTAATTTTTAACACAATATTTTTATCTTTAATCATCCAGTGCATACTACTTTTGTTAGGTTAGGGAAGTCACATGTTGCTGGGCGGTGGTGGCGCGAGCCTTTGATCCCAGCACTTTGGGAGGCAGAGGCAGGCGGATTTCTGAGTTCGAGGCCAGCCTGGTCTACAAAGTGAGTTCCAGGACAGCCCGAACTACACAGAGAAACCCTGTCTCGAAAAAAAAAAAAAAAAAGCTGGGGGGAGTCACATGTTAATTTTCCTCTTAAATGAAATGGA
>BDUI01000670.1:84373-95860 GCA_002335545.1 Apodemus speciosus | reverse complement strand
TACACAGAGAAACCCTGTCTCAAAAAATAAAAACAAAAACAAACAAACAAACAAACAAACAAAAAACCCCCAAAACCTGACCCTGAGAGATTTCGGTATGTGCCGGGAATGGTCAGGGGTGGGGCATTGTCAGGGGAAGGCTGTATTGGTGCTATATTAACTAGCATATCCTTCTTACTTGCTTCAGTGTTGGACCGTGGATGAGACGAGCTCCGGAAGACTGACATTAATGCTAGAATGGTGAGCGACTCTCTGCCTTTGCTCAAAGGGGGAAAAAAATCAACCCCTCAACAAGTTTTAGCAAGTTCCTCACATACTTTGTGTCCAATCTCCATTTCCCTAAAAGCAAGGAAGCACATAAACACGTTCTGCCAAATAAAAAAACAACAACAAAAACAAAAAACAAAACAAAACAACAAACAAACAAACAAACAAAAAAAACTCAAGTGACTAGGCTTGCCAACTGAGGAAGTCAAATCCGGAGCTAATCTATTCTTTTCCTACAAAGCAGCCACTTTGAGTCCTAGATGACGTCAGACCAGATTCCGCCCAGACCAATGAGTTCCAAGAGTCCAATAGCAGGTGACGCCCTAGAAAGAAATTTCTGAGAGGATGAAGTTTCCACTGATAGTTTCTGTGCTCTTTCCTCTGGACTTCGCCTGTGGATAGCGGGGTAATTCTGGGGCTGGGGACATATATATGTCTCTATGGGAACCTAATGCGAAGCCAAGCAGAACAAAGGGCAAACGATCGCGGTGGTTCAAAGACTTGGGGTCCTAAAGGAAGGACACGAGGTACGGCGAGAGGGTGGGAAGGCTGATTTTGGCTACAAAGGTCAGAAATCGTGGAAGCAGCGCTTATGTTTCACCCAAAGGATCTCCTGTGGAAATGGAGAAACATCCCATGTCTCTAGCCATGTAGGCTGCTCTCCCGCCACACCCCTCCTTTTCTGAGGAACTGAGATCCCTGGTGCCTCC
Source organism: Apodemus speciosus (assembly GCA_002335545.1). NCBI lineage: Eukaryota > Metazoa > Chordata > Mammalia > Rodentia > Muridae > Apodemus > Apodemus speciosus. The sequence goes on along the minus strand of BDUI01000670.1, from coordinate 94,883 downwards.
CATTCCCAAAACGGAAGACCTGAATTTCATCCCCGTGCGCCGTCCGTGCCTTTTGCCCAGAGCCTGTCCTTCCCCTCTGCACCCGCACGTCTGGCTCTCACCGTCCGCGGGGGCGCCTCTCCTCTCAGCCAAGTGGCAAGCGGACTCCGTGCAGCCTCTGGCCTGCGGCTGGCTGTCTGCAATCTCGGCTGTGAGCTCACATCCTGCGCCGGCCGACTCGGGAGCTACAGCCTAGCCCTGCAGATCGGGAAACAGACTACAAGACCCGGCATGCACAGCGCGCGAGCTAGCGGTGGGGTCAAAAACCTGAAATTTGACTTCCTTCTACTTCCGGGTTTGGGAACAATTCTACTTCCTGCGTCGTAGTCTCCGCCTCCCGCGCAAAGGCTTTTGGGCCTAGTGGGCCGTTACCTCGTGTTGCATCTATTTCCCAGCAAGCACCGCGGAGTGGGCGGATGCTAGTACTTCTGGTCTCGGGGGTGACGTGTGGCTTATAGGTCTTGTATCCGTGGCAGCAGCTGGTTGCAGTTCCTAGAGAGAATCTTCTACCGACAGTTGTCCGGGCCGCAGAGCGCCGCCGAGACGGCTCGGCAGGTAGGTTGTGATTTAGAGTCGGAGACTTGGAGGACTTGGGACGGAAGGAGACCGACGTGACCCGGCGCTGAAGATTGGAAGGCCCGGGTCGAAAGCGGCGGTTTCCCCACCTCGGAATTTTTAGGGAGCCGGTTTACTCTCGGCTCTGCCCGAGAGCGTGGCTCCCTAGGTGCCACCGGCCAATCGAGATTCGGACATTGCAGGAGTATGACTTAGTAAAGACAGCCGCGCCATTTGCCCAGTCCTTTCTGTGTCTACGTCTTCTCCAAACCCCACAGCTACAATTATTTGTAGTGCCAGCGGGCCTGGGAGAGCCAGGGAGCGGAGAGCCAGGCACAGCCGTCATGCTTAGGAAACTCAATCCCAGGTCCCTGGAACATATTTGTGGTGGGGGTTAGGGGTAGACTGGGGGGATCTGATAGTCCTCTGTGTACCATTTCCCTGCAACTCTTTCTTACCCATCTCCTTAAACTGTCCTTTCCAGCCATACACGCGATCCAATCCAGATTGATGGCAATCGTGTTTGGCTCTTTTTTTCCACTTTTCTCCAAAGTGCTGCATTAAGCATTACTATATTCTGTCGATTCAGACATCATCTGATCTCTGAACTCCCGTTCGTCTTCAAGTCTTTTCTTCTGTTACAGCCTACTGTTTTCCACATGAATTCATTCATTCCGCAAACATTATCAGAGTGCCACTTACCTGCAGGCAGCCTGCTTAGAGATGCTAGGCACACAATGAGAAATCTGGAAGGTACGCTTCTGTTCTGCCCTACCCTGTTCCCTCCGTTTGACTGAGGCAGTGGTCTTTCCCAGTCTGATCGATTGGCACTGCCAAAATCCACTGCTAGCTATTACCGTTATGAAAAAAATCCCCAAGTTTATCCCTGGGGCATTTAACCATCCAGCTCTAGCCAGTTGCCAACCTAGCCACATTGCTCCCTCTTGCTGTTTTGATCCCAGGACCTTTTGTGTCCCATATGCTTTTCCCTGTGCCCAGAATGTCCCTCTCCCTTCTCTTAGAAGATTTTTTTGGACATGTTTAGGTCTCAGATTGTTTTTTTTCTGAAGGCTTTTCTTGACTTCTCTGCCCACTTGAGTTATGTTCTCCTGTAGAATCCCGACAGAGCACTGAGTGCTGTTCCTCATACTCTGATGACAGTTTGTATTTATTTGCTTACTCTCTGTCTGGAGACACCGTTCACTCTGACCTTGGAGCTGGGATTCAACAGGGTTTTTTGTTTGTTTGTTTTTAATAAATGCATGTTAACTCAGAAGAAGCGTTTGCACTCTCATCATATGAACTCTTCCATGGTACCTGGTCTATTTAGTCCCTGGGAGATCTTAAATACTCTGTCCAAATAGAACAACACAAGAAGGCCTTTTTTTTTCTTTTTCTTTTCTTTTTTCTTTTTTCTTTTTTCTTTTTTGACAAGATCTTGTGTAGCACAGGATAGCCTGGAACTCAGTATGCAGCCCAGGTTAGTCCTAAATGTGTGTCAGTCTTCCTCTGACACAGTGAGTTGTTAGGATTAAAGCTGTGCGTGACCATGGCTAGCTTTTTTGTTTGTTTGTTTGTTTGTTTGTTTGTTTGTTTTTCAAGACAGGGTTTCTCTGTAGTCCTGGTTGTCCTGGAACTCACTCTGTAGACCAGGCTGGTCTCAAACTCAGAAGTCTGCCTGCCTCTACCTCCCAACTGCTGGGATTAAAGGCCTGCGCCACCACTGCCCGGCCATTGCTAGCTTTTAACTTTAATTTTTAAATTCATCCAATTTTTTTTTTTTTTGTGCTTTTTTCTGTCATTTCAGGGCATGCGTTTGAAAAGCCTTTTGGGGAACTTAAGCAGGGATTTATGACTACGCTATGGCTCGCAGCTTAGGCCAGATGCACCCAAGTGAACTACAGTTGTCTTTTCTCCTTGCTTAGTGATATTTCTGTAAAATCACTTAATGCAATATAGTCCTGCAGGTTCACGTGTCTGTTTTCCTCCAGCTAAAGCTGCGCTGCTCCAGGGCAGGCACCATGTTGCATTCGTCTTTACGCCCAGCATCTAGCAGTGTCGGCATGTAGTAGGCACTCAAGAAATGTGTGTTGAATGAACGATGCCTGTGACAAGCAACTGGACTGTACTCTTTCCTGACCCTTGCTCCTATGACATACCTCCTGATTGCCACTATCACCCCTTCAAAGCAGACCTTCTCTAGGGAGCCTGGAAGGGAAACAGGTGAGGCTGATAGCTGGAGGCAGAGGGGATGCGGAGTGTGAGGAGGGCTTGATGTTGGCATCTGGGGATTGGCTTGGGCTGGGGTGGAGCCTGGATCACCTCGGTGTCTGGGATGAAATTCAGGTTGGGGCTGGTTTCTCTGCAGCTATGGCCAAGGACATCTTGGGCGAGGCCGGGCTGCACTTTGATGAGCTGAACAAGCTTCGGGTGTTGGACCCAGAGGTTACCCAGCAGACCATAGAGCTCAAGGAAGAGTGCAAGGACTTTGTGGACAGTGAGTATCGTTGGGGACTTGGTACCCTTCTGCTCTGACCAGTTTCATTATCCTACCTTGACTATTGCTCTTGGGTCTGCCAGAATGAAGTTGCTTGCTCCCTGGTTTGAGCCCGGTCTCTGGACTCCCATGTGTACCCAACCTCCACCCCCCAACCCCCGAGACAGGGTTCTCTGTGTAGTCCTGGCTGTCCTGGAACTCACTCTGTAGACCAGGCTGGCCTCGAACTCAGAAATCCGCCTGCCTCTGCCTCCCAAGTGCTGGGATTACAGGCGTGCGCCAGCCACTGCCCGGCTCTGCTTGCCCTCTTACACTGCCATGGAGTCCCACATTTAGTGCCAAGCAACAGTTTGGACTGGGGGAGGGGGTAGGTGTTTTTAGATGTGCTGTGATTTTTTTTTTTTTCAACCATAAAATTCATGGAGGTGGGGGATGAAATTATATACTGTGACATTACTTCTTGGTGGCAGGATGTGTTGTTTGGAGTCAGAGGTGGTGACTGAGGGCTCTAGGAGCAGCTCAGCACAGTGCTGACCTCTGGGCTACTCATCTCCAAGAAGCCTCCTTTCGTAGCAGCTAAGGTAACCCAGCACCAGTGGGAATATTCAGATTTAGCTAGAGCAAGGGAGTTTTCTTTCCTTTTTTCGAAACAAAGCCACATTATGTATATGCTGGCCTCAAACTCATGACTCTTCTAACGTAGCCTCCCTCATGCTGGGGTCCAGGCTGTGTTATACACTCAGCTGAAGTAAATTTCTGGGCCATGGTTTCATGACAGGTTGCTTTGTGTCTGTTCTCAGTTGCTGCATGCTGTTGCCTTCTCTGGGCTTATTTTCATAAAATAAAACAGGGTTCTAGCATACCAGGAACATTGGAAGCAAATGGGAAATGGGGCACCTAAGTGACATGGTTATAGGCTGGAATTCTCACACCACCGTTTACTGAAACCCAGTGTTGAGTCTGGCCAGTTCAGAGTCCGCACTTGTGTTCTGAGAGTCCTTTCTGAGAAAGGTAGGGCTGGGTCAACACTGTAATCTATGTTCAAAGTCTAGTCCTGGCACTTCACCCACCATAGACCGAGTGGTGGGAGGCTTAGGTTAGGGTGCATCAGGCTGCATCAGACTGCTGCGTGCATCAGGCTGCATCAGACTGCCGCCACACAGTTTAGAGGGGCGGTTGGCCCTAACCCTAACCTACTTCCAAGTGATGCTAACAAGGATGTTTGTTCCTCTCCTCAAAGAAATCGGCCAGTTTCAGAAAATTGTGGGTGGTCTGATTGAGCTTGTGGATCAACTTGCCAAAGAAGCCGAGAACGAGAAGATGAAGGTAAGGCCAGCGTTGGTCCTGGCCAGAACCCTGCTTGTTACGTGGGTGGCGGGCTCAGCTTTTCCAACAGGCATTTCATAAGACGCCAAGTTAATGTGGCGAGCTTATATGCCAGTATGCTTTTAAGACTTTCAGTGTGGATGAGTGTTCGTCTGTGCACATAATGTGCGCATCAGCATCTAGAGACCAGAGGTTAAATCCTCTGGAACTAGAACTAGAAATGTTAGGTTGTGAGCTGCCATGTGAGTGTTGGGACTTGAACCCAGGTCCTCTGGATGCTTTAATGACTGAGCCATGTCTTCAGTCCCCAGCTTTTTAGATTTGTGTGACTCTCTAGCCTGCATGTATGTATGTGTACCACCTTGTGTGCCTGTTGCCCATGTCCTTGGAGGGCAGAAGAGGGCATTCTATCCCCTGGAACAAAGTGACAGAGTTGTAAGCTGCCATGTAGGTGCTTGTAGAACTGAACCTAGCTCTTTTTCAAGAGCAACAAGTGCTCTAACCACTGAGTCATCTTTCCAGCCCCACCAGTACACACTTGTCATTGCTCCCTTTGGTCTTCATGGTACCACTGGTGGGTGTTTTGGTACCACTGGTGGGTGTTTTACCCTCTTTTAAAAATGAAGGCACGAAAGATGCCTGGTACAGATGACTTGGTAAAAGGCCCAAGACTAAATGATGCCTCCCAGTGGGCCACTGCATACACTTGCAGGCTGACTGCTCGTGCCATTTTGCACTAGGTACTTTGTGTGGGATCAGTAGGTTTAGTCATGACTAACCATTAAACCATGTCCTTTCTCTCTCGGAGGACTTAGGTGAGTTTAAAACTACGCCTTCTTTGGTAATGTTTCTTAGGCCATTGGTGCTCGGAACTTGCTGAAATCCATAGCGAAGCAGAGAGAAGCCCAACAGCAGCAGCTGCAGGCACTGATAGCAGAAAAGAAGATGCAGCTAGAAAGGTAAGCAGCCATGTTCACTGCAGTCTCCTTCTTCTCCGCCACCTCGGCTCTCCTCGCCATTTCCCAGGTAGAGCATCTCACTGCGTGTCCTAAAGACTTTAGAATTTGATAGAAGACAATGGGGACTTGGTTAATTCCAAATGGCCTCCTGTAGTGTGAGCACTGATTGTTTAACAGGGACTGAGGCCACGTCCCATGCCTTCCTAGGGATAGAGGTTTCTCCTCGGGTGGCCCTAAATAGGGCTTTTGCTTATTTGACACTCTGGCCCTGCCTTCTCAACTCACGGTTTCTTGCAGCTGTTTAAAGCTCTATACTCTCAAAGAATTGTGTTTTTATTTCATTCTTTTCAGGGCTTCCAACAATTTTGTTTTTCAGGTATCGGGTTGAATATGAAGCTTTGTGTAAAGTAGAAGCAGAACAAAATGAATTTATTGACCAATTTATTTTTCAGAAATGAACTGAAACTTTCAGTTTTATAGCAGGAAGGCAAAAAAGTACCCCAACCAAAAAAACAAAAACCAAACCTCTGTGCCATTCCAGCGATCTGACTGATGTGCATCTTGGCAGTGTGTCCCGGGGGCAGCTGGTAAACTGCGCAGCCTCTGCTAGTGGCCAGCAGCACGGGCCTCACCTCCTGGCCTCTCAGCACAAACTGTGTACACTTTCACAAAGCTCTCAAGGAAAAGCAATAAACAGCATTTGCAGACGACTTGGTCTTTCTTCTGTGGTGCTGTGTGCATTTCCAGACCCTCTGAGAACTGAGTTGTTCTACCCCCCCCACCCCGCCCCATCCATACAATGAGCCAGGCAGTGATGAGCAGCTACCTTTATTTGGATCAGACACATAAGTCAGACAGTAATAAACAGCAATATGGCTTGTGAGCAAAACCAGCACTACCTAGCACCCACCGGTCTTTGATTCTGTAAGGGGAGCCAGTGGGACAACAGCACTCACTCAATGGACCCTCCAGTTACCCTCACTCCGGACAGGATGAGAAGGACGAATCTGTGTACTAGGGAGCCCAGTGGTGTGAGATGTAAGAGTAGGGACCTATGAGAGCAGTTCTTGGAACCAGCACCAGAATAACTCAGACCAGGTAATCTGTTCAAGATAGAAATGGAGGCGCCTTCCTTCCACTGTAACCCATTTCTGGCTTGGACTCATGTGAGGCTATATTTTCCTCCCAGAGGTGAAGGTGTAGGCAGGAACCCATGTTAAAAGGTGCTAAAGAGGCAAAATACTGCTCGTGTTGACTATCGTGGTCGGTCGAGTTGAGGACTTAGGGGTATGCATTCTAGGTYAGAGGCTAACCAGCTTCTCGTCTGTCCTTTTTAGCACTGCTGTGGTAGTTTTGGTGCCATTTTGCTGTAACTTGGTCAGACACCTGCTGAAGGCCTGTTCAGCCCTTGGAAGGTGAAGGCCTGGCATGTCTCTTGCCACTATCTTGTTCGTATGCACTGCTGTTGGTGTTTCAAATGCTGCTGAAACAGGTTCAGAGCAGTTTTCTTGTGTTGTCCAAAAGGCAACTGTGCCGTGGGCTCTTCCCCACCAGGCTAATGGCTGCCCCTATTTTTTCTTCCTCTTTTCCTCATACTTGTAGTAAGGGTTCCGAAGCATGAACAGGAGGAGTATAAGGGGGATTATTAAATAGGGGCCATAGACACCTACGAGGGTCAGTCGTTCACGGAAATTCTCAGGTCTTTGTCCCTTGAAAGCAGCAGCTTTAGAGAAATCCTCAAATAGAAATGTATAGAGGATTGGAATTAAAGTTGTTATGGTGTGAACTGCATAGATGATTGCAGGGATTCGGATCCACCGGCAGCTTCCTGAAGCAGAGGAAAAGGAAGGGGTAATTAGGTTAGGAAGCGACTCCAAGAGCGCCGGGTCCCTGCCTGTCCCACCCAGTTGAGTGAGGGTAAGCGTTGGCATCTAGCTCAGGAAACAGAAGCAGCAAACAGCTTGGCCAGTCTGGTCTAAAACACGGGGAAGGGACCCTGTTCCAGCACCCATAAAGTAATTCACATGCAGGATCCTAGTGAGAAATAACCTTTTCCACTCTGTAAGCTCAGTTTCTAAGGGCAGGCATGGTTACTTCATAAAGTCACCAATTATATGATGACAAGTATGCATACTTTTTTTTTTGTTGTTTTGTTTTGTTTCAGTTGCCTGCATGTATTTAGTGTGGCGTGTCCTGAGGCCAGAAGAGGGTGTTGGATCTCCTGAAACTGGAGTTCTAGAATGTTTATAAGCTGCTATGTGGGTGCTGGAAACCAAACTGAGGTCCTTTAGGAGAGCAGTTAGCAGGGCTGGGAAGGTGGCTCAGCCATTAAAGGCCAGGCTCATTACCAAGCAAGAAGAGCAGCCAGTGTTCTTAACTGCTGAGCCATCTCTCCAGCCCCAGGAATAATTTTTAAATGAGAAAAAGCTCTTCCGGGATTAGCTTGATACTTCCTGTTTATAAGGCAATATACCAACCTAGGTGGAAAGTAAGGCCAAGGATAGAAGAGAATGTATTTGTGAGTAGTGGACAATAAAGAGAACAAGTTTGTCCTTGGCTCGGGTTTCATAGGAGGGACTTTTAGAAAACGGAGACAGTCCAACTTAGGATAGCAGCCGAGCCTCGTTTAATGTATACTAGCGGGTACCAGATCCTTCAAACTACAGGGGTTCACGCCAAGAGATTTCTGAGCAAAACTAGGAATTCACACACTGTACCAACCTTTGAAGAAGGCATATGCTGCAATGGGAAAGAAAGGCAGCTGGAACACAAGCTCACAAAGYAGGAAGGACTTGAACCACACTGGAGGCTCCTGCATCAGAGGGTCTTTGAACTCCTTAGCGTACCACTGCAACAGGTTGCTGAACTGGAAAGAGACAGGATCACAGTGAGTGGGGCCTCACGGCCTGCACAGGCTCAGTGGCTCCAGTGCACCAATGTCCTCAACTAAGAGTTCCTTGCGCAGCCCTGGTGGCAGCAGTTTCATGCTCCACTGGCTCTCCCATCTACAGTACTGGCTCTCCCTTTACTAGACAGTTCTTCATGTTGTGGTGACCTCCAACCATAAATATTTTTGTTACTACTTCATAATGGTAATTTTGCTACTGTTATGAATCATAACGTAAATATCTGTTTTTCCATCGTCTTAGGCGACCCCTGTGGAAGTCATTAGACCTCTAACAGGGCTACCACCACAGGTTGAGAACCATTGGCCTAGATGGTCACTAATAAAAACTTACTAGCCATAATTCAAATGTTGCCTTCTCTGCACAGTAAGTTTTTCTTTCCAGTCCCGTCTTAGTGCGACTGTACATTTGTTCCTAACTCTGTGACAGCACAAACCTAGGCATGTTACTGTATAGCTACAGTGTCAGCTGCTTAGGAGATTTTTCAGGGTGCTGGTCCTCTACTGATTTTTGGTAAGAAAATTAAAAACCCATCCTTACATTTTCCCTTTCACTAATGCATATCCAAGTCTTAAAGCTACTTCAAATGCAGAAACCCGTTGAATTTTCTTTGGGGGAGGATAAAAGGAAGTTAAATCTAGCCTCTGGAGACATGATGGACATTTTAATCCTAATATTACAAATAAGTTTATTTTCATTTATCTTTTAAAACACTGGCTGGGTCTTTGTAAAGGAACAGTACACAGCATCTAGGTCTGCAAGGCTGGGGCCAGCAGTCTGGTTCTAGCCCCAGCCTCACCCTGGCCATCAACCAATCAACGGCTGCAGGTGCACGCTCATGCGTTTACAGGCGAGACTGCAGCTGCCCACCCGTGCTTTGCAGGTGCCAGAAGCCTGTTGAACTTAGCATCCTCAATCCAGGCCATCCCCAGCTACATACTTGGTCTAAGGCTAACCTGGGCTACATGAAATCTTGTTTCAAAAACAAAACAAATTAACATTACAAAAAATAGCCTGAAGGTGGCACTCTTACACCTTCAAAGCCAACTAAGTGTTGGGCTACGGTGGGTAAAGGCAGCTTCCTTGTGTTTATCTTACAATAGAAAATCTAGAGATATTTTTTGTGTTAATTTTTAATCAAAAGATAAAGGCTGTTAGGTGTGGTGGCATATAGTAATCCCAGCACTTGGAAGATGGAGCAGGATGACTTGGGCATTCAAGGCAAGCCTAGTTGGAGGCTAGGTCTGAGATACAGGAGAACATCTCAAAAACAAACCAAGTAACAGCAAAGACAGGCTGGTCACTAAGAAACCAAAGCTCTTAAGAGCTTTTAAGCATCCAGATGCTGCTGGGGTCCCAGGCGTCAGCACACACAGCTTTGACTCTTGGCAATGCCCCCTGCCTCCTCAACACTCTTCAGGGCAGTAAGGTTGGGACAATAAAGGTTGTCAGCCCTCTCAAGACTCCACTTCCTCATCTGTAAATTTAGCAGGTTAGACTGTTTTTTCCTTTTTGTTTTTTTTTTTGTTTTTTTTTGTTTTTTTTTTTTTGTTGTTGTTTTTTTTGAGAATAGGCCTCTCTAGCTGAGACTGGCCTTGAACTCCTGACCCTCCACTTCCCAGGTGCAGGGACTAGAGCTGTGCATCACCACAGCTCCACTTTACAGTGACTGGCTTGGGAGGACCTCCTGCAGAGTGGTGTAGCCGACTGTCACAGTACAGTGCCTGAGGTCTGCCCATTCTGCAGGTCCGCACCGCCGTGCTGAAAGGCTGCAGTGAGACCAGCAAAGCTGACAGCCACTCCCAATCAGTCGGAGCCCTTGGGGGTCTTCCGCGTATCTGCTGCCAGAACCGCCTGGGCAGAGAGAGTGGAAGACAAAGACAAGGTCCCCGCAGGTTGGAGGCCAAGGGCCTGGCTCTGAGCAAGACCCTTAACAGCACCACACGGTGCTGACGACCGTCCTGTGGTGTTGAGATGCAGGGAGGTAACAGTGGCCTGTAGACCAGCAGTGAGCGCAGATGGAGGCTTACTTGTCCAGACCCGAAGATGCTCCACTTTAACACTACCGAATGTAAGCATGCAACTGCTCATTATCTTTTAAGCCCCACACCCCAAGGTTTAAAAGAAAAAACTTGCCGGGCATGGTGGCACATGCCTGTAATCCCAGCACTTGGGAGGCAGAGGCAGGCGGATTTCTGAGTTCGAGGCCAGCCTGGTCTACAGAGTGA
>BDUI01000670.1:56427-66836 GCA_002335545.1 Apodemus speciosus | reverse complement strand
GCCTGCCTCTGCCTCCCAAGTGCTGGGATTACAGGCGTGGGCCACCACTGCCCGGCTAAACTCTGCTTCTTCTTCACAGGGAGTGTTCTCACCACCACCCGGCTTGTGCAGAGCATTTCTGTGTTTTTGTATCCACACTGAGCTGGTTGCAAACTGTTCACTTAGGGATCTGTTATCCAGGAGGAGGTAGTAAGCGTCACGTTATTGAGTGGGAGTGGAAGGATCCCGTGGCCAACCTCAGAGTGGTATGGAAAATATTAGATAATATATGCACAGTGCCTTCCACTGAGCCTACTTCATGATGTAAAATGAATGGTAGCTGTTATAAATAATGTTATTCATATTCAATCAGAAAAATGCCCTTAAGAAATGGCCTCTCAAATTAGTGCTGGTGAGTGGGGACCTATCTGAAGGGGCCTTGTGAGCATTACTGGTGCAGTATGAGCCAGGGTCCAGCAGCTGTTACCACAGATCTGGTACAGTTCGTCCCGAGTCTAGGGTTGCTAATTAGAAAGGGACCACAATCACTTCCCTTCCAGGCCCGGGAGAATGATGACTAGCACCTGGAAGGCACTAGAACACCTCATCATCTGGATCACTGAGTGTTCTGGGAAAACATTAAACAAAGTAATTTAGAAAAGTCAAAATGCAAGTTAATAGAATCTTTCCATATGGAAGAAAACGGAAGAAATGGAAGCCAACTGATCTTATTAATCTTGGACGTTTGATCCGACGACAGCTTCAGCACAGGGAAGGCCCTACCCGCCTCGCTGCGGGGAAAGGGAAGAGAGCCGGATAAGGGGTCATGCCCATTGACAAGAAGATGGAGCCAGACTGCTTGTGGCTCTTTGGTGTGTGGCTTCACGGTCACATTTGCCAACAGAGGGTGCAGGAGGGCACTGCAGAGGGGGCGCCAGGCAGCAGCTTCCCTCCTGCTTCGGGCCCAGCACGCCTTTCTGGTGGRCCAGCCCTGCCCTGCTCCTTGGCACGCTTCCTGCCATGCCACGCTGTGTGCCCCCTGCGGATACAGGCCCTCTCCAAAAAGGCCCCGGGGAGGGGCTCTGAGTTCACGTTCTGACTTGTTTAGTTTTTGTTGTTGTTTTTTATTAGTCCACAAGGGGTTACACATTTGTCCAGTCGTTACTGCAAGACCCCTCCCCAACAACCCACTTTTTTGCTCTTTAGAAGTTAGACATGAAATCTCTTGACAGGCAATCCCTATTATTAAAATCTCCCCACGTGGTTGAAGTGGTTTCTGTTTCCCCGCTGGACTCCAGTTAGGAGAAACAAGAGACACACGAACAGGATGAAGCTCGCTGGAATCCAGAGTGGACTCAGTCCCCGGCTGCTCCTCCCACCATCCAGGATTCTTTACTCAGAGAACTGAGGCAGAAAGATGACAAGGAGAGCAGCGCGGGCTACAAGTTGAGACCCTGTCTTTTATTTATTTATTTATTTTTATTATTATTATTATTATTATTATTATTATTATTATTTTGGTTTTTCAAGACAGGGTTCCTCTGTTTAGCCTTGGCTGTCCTGGAACTCACTCTGTAGACCAGGCTGGCCTCGAACTTAGAAATCCGCCTGCCTCTGCCTCCCAAGTGCTGGGATTAAAGGCCACCACTGCTTGGTGAGACCCTGCCTTAAAGAAACTAAACAAAACATGCAAACATATAGCCAGGAGGAAGTCAGACAGGAGCACAAGTCTAGGCCACAGTGCTCGAGGCACTGAGGCTGGAGGAGCTCAAGACCAAGGCTAGTTTGGGTTTACCCGGCGAAAACTCAAATGAATAAACAATAATAAAACTCAAGGCCACTGCGAGTGGCTTGGCTGTGTTATCAGGAGGGTGAGCAGGTGGAAGCGCTGAGGCCACACTCCTAGTGCTGCCGCAGTCAAGGCCCCAAATACATCACAGTCCACTGGGAAAAACTGCCAAACTCACCATGGGAGCTGGGCCCAGACACTGATGGCGACAACGTCCTACTGAATGTTTTTGTCTGTCTGTTTTTTGAGATGACGTCTCATGTAACCTAGGATTAAACTTACTATGTAGCCCAGGCTGGCCTTGCACTCCCTTCTTGCCTCTACTTTTTTTTTTTAAAGATTTATTTATTTTATGTACATGAATACACTGTAGCTGTCTTCAGACACACCAGAAGAGGGCGTCAGATCCCATTACAGATGGTTGTGAGCCACCATGTATTTCCTGGGATTTGAACTCAGGACCTCTGGAAGAGCAGTCAGTGTTCTTAACAGCTGAGCCATCTCTCCAGCCCCACCTCTACTTCTTAAATGCTAGGATGACAGGCATGTGATACTATGCCTAGCTTCTGTTGAACTTTAAAAGTCTGTATTAATTAAAAAACTGAACAAACTGAAATGAAAGCAGAAACAGGGAAGATGGCTCACCAAGAAAGGGTGCCTGCCACCAACCCTGATTGATGACCTAGGTTTGATCCCCAGAATTCACGTGGTACAGGCAGAGAACCGACTCCCGAGCATCCACACATACACAGACAGGCAAAATGGATAATTAAAAACAAAACAAAACAGAACAGAAATATGCTGTTATTATCATCTTATACCAAAAGCACACCAGCCTTCCCTCTGAGTGGTGAGAGTTGCAGGCATAGTTACCTAATAAAGCTCTTAAAGGCAGCGGACTGCGGGTTGATGCAGAGAGGCACTCTGTTTCCTTTCTGCTGCTCCAAAATGAACTGGTGGATAATTTCTGTGGAGAAAACAAATACCATTCACTCTACTGCCAACTCGCAGGCTGGCAGTGTGGATTCCCAGCTAACGCAGCCAGCGTTTGAACACAGCGGCCTGCTGCGATGGGTACTTAAATCACTCACATACTCTCTCTCAGTCCAAACCAAGTTCTACTTTTTCTACAGCCAAAATGTTGGGTGTTACTAAAAACGGACAAGAACGCCTCTGGAGGCACTACACAGGCTAGAAGCTCCACTGGTGGGAAGAGTCTCCTAACCCAAGATACCCTCAAACCTCCACCCCAGGGCGTGAGCCTTTACACATCTTCAGGATAGTTATCAGAGTTCCCCTTTCTCATCACCACTCTCTCTCGTGACTTTGAGGTTCTTTGAAAATGTCATGTGTTATGTAAAGAATGACATTCAGTGAATGCAGATACAGTATATTTCGAGTCACACTCATACAACTTGGAATAGGAGTGAAGTCTTCATTCCTCTGGCTAATCTTCCCTGGAAATAATGCTAAATCATCATTCTCTTATCATGCACATATGCTCTGCACAGACAGCTACGTGCAAAGCTAAAATGAGACGTCAGGCAGCTTTGGTGAGCCTCTGACTCTGGGTCCCTGACCTATGTAATCAAAGATGTCACTAGTCACCTTATCTTACTGAATGTCAAAAGGGACTCACCTTTAACCTGTCGGACAGAGCTGAGGTTCTTCTCAAAGGTGTCATCAAATTTGGGGTTGGTGACAGGCTCAAAGTCGCTAGTATAGACTCTTCCCGTGGAGGTGGAAAAGCAGCACTTACACATACACGTGTGGTACCTCAGCCGCCCTTCATCTAGGTAGGGGTGGGCTAAGGCGTCCTTAGCGGATATTCTTTTTGACTGAAATCAAGTGTAGAGACCAGCACATCAACACTACAGATAAGCATGGCTGTCCATGTAGAATTGTTCACAARATTTACATTTCACAGCTAATATTTGACATATAAAGGTACAAAGGGGGCCAAGAGAATGGAGGGTAGGGGGCCGGAGAGTGAGCAGACTTAGGATAACTGCCACTTTGAAATGCTCTTCTACTAAAAATCTGCTGAGTTCCTACCTTGAAACGGATGCACACAGGGTCCCAAATACAAATATCTTGACATTTAAATATGTGATGCATTGCATTTTAGGCAATACTGTAGGCTCTACTTTCTGGAAGTGTCAGCATTTAGAGGAGATGTGTTTACCTGGCAACTTTAGATGGTGCTTAGAACTTTCATTCTCTCTGAACATAGACTGGCGGGGCGAAGCCACCCCAAAGCTGCAGGAGTTAGTGGAGGGAGCAGTCTGAATGCCAGGCTGAGAGCAGACATGGCGGCCTATCTTCGGGCTTTGGGGGGCTTTGCTCAGAACAGTTAATACACCAGACTGTCAGGCTTACTGATCCAGAATCTTTACACTCCAGCAAAAAAATTAAAGAAAAATCATCCCTCCTCAGTGCTCAGTGGATGATGAAGGGAAGTGGATCTTACAGGACTCAAGGATGGACTCAACAGGAAACAATGAAAATGACATTAAGCCCTGCTTCAAGAATGTGTGGCACTAGCCCAAGGTCTCATGTAGCCAGAGTGGCCTCAAACTCACATGTGGCTAAAGAGGATCTTGAAATCCCATCTTCACCCTGCAAGCCAAACTGGGTTTATGGGTATTTATCATCATTCCTGGTTCAAAGCCAACAAGTTTTACACCTAATTTCTCTGTATGTTTCTCTGACAGGGTCTTTCTAAAAAGCCCTGGTTGTTCTGGACCTCACACCTGG
Source organism: Apodemus speciosus (assembly GCA_002335545.1). NCBI lineage: Eukaryota > Metazoa > Chordata > Mammalia > Rodentia > Muridae > Apodemus > Apodemus speciosus. The sequence continues at coordinate 62,311 of BDUI01000670.1, read as the reverse complement.
CTGGCCTTGAACTCACAGAGATCTGCCTGCCATCCCACAGTGCTGGGATTACAGGCGTGCGCCACCACCGCCCAGCTAAATACCTATGTTTTATATTTAGTGATTTATTTGTATCTTATCAAATACATTTTCTTTTGAAATGTTTCTGCTTGAATCTTCTTTGACAATAATTACTGGAACACATATGAATGATAAATAATCTTTGAATGAATAAACAAATTAACAGCAGACATCATGATGAAGTTTGTCTACAGGTCTAGAACAATCAAGTCCAGAAAAGAGGTTCGGAAAAGCTACAATCTCAACCCAAGAGGAACTTTCCATAAACCATACAATGGATGATTTTTCAAACAATTAAAAAAATTTACTCTTGATTTAACTTGGTGTCAAACCCTTTTGCAGATAACAAGATTATAAGAATGGTAATGTCTCCTAGCTCTTTTTTTTTTTTTTTTTTGGATTTTTTTTTTTTTTTTTTTTTTTTTTTTTTTGGATTTTTTTTGTTGTTGTTGTTGTTTCTCTGTGTAGCCCTGGCTGTCCTGGAACTCACTCTGTAGACCAGGCTGACCTCGAACTCAGAAATCTGCCTGCCTCTGCCTCCCAGAGTGCTGGGATTACAGGCGTGCGCCACCACTGCCCGGCTAGAATACTATTTTAAAATTTATTTAATAAACATAAAAATAGGGGCTAGAGGGATGGCTCAGCAGTGCAGAGTTCTTGTGGCTCTAGCGGAGGACCAGGAGGATGTAGATTCTGGCACCAACATGGTGGCTCACACTCCAATTTAGGGAATCTGATGCCCTCTTCTGACCTTTGAGAGCACCAGTCACTCATGTGGTGCACAGATAAACAGGCAGGCGCAACATTCAAACACACAAAGTAACAGAAATGAAAACACATAAAAGTTAACACTACTTACTGGATCAAAGACCAACATCCTGCAAAGCAGGTGYACGGCTTCATGTGTGGCCTGGCTGGATAGGGTGTAGAGTACAGGAAGAGATGGCTGTAACAGAGAAAAATTCAGATATTTAAGCCCTTATGTATTATATATAATACAGTTAATTTATAGCAAAAGAATTTGCCAGCTCAAAAAGATGTGAGCTGGCTGTGGTGGTGCACGCGTTAATCTCGGCACCGAGAGWGGCAGGCAGACCTCTGCGRGTTCAAGGCTAGCTTGCTTTACTTAGTGTCAGGCARTCAGGCCTATACACTGACTTCCAGCAGCACACCTGGTCAGAGTCCATCAACAGCACAGCAGGGCAGAGGGCAGAGTCGTGATGCATGACGACTGATCTAATAAATGAGACGGCTTGGGTAAGAAGGGAGGACCAAACATGCTTAAGGGTGGAAAAAGAGACTAAAAACTTTGACCACATGCAGAGTTATGGACATCAAATGTGGGGAGTGAGTTGGGGGTGAGGCTCTAAGTGCTAAGTCATGAGTGTGCTCTCTCTAGGTGGCCTCGGCCTGGCTGAACAAGTGTCCCAAGAGGGTGTTTCTTAAGTTCCCATCCAATTAGCACATTAACTGTACACTGGATAGCAGGATGCACTCTGGGATCACATCAAGGAAAACTCTACCTGGACAAACTCTCAATTACCCTCTGAGTCTGCCGACGGTCAGACATGGTCCCTGCAGGAGACAGGACTGTTTTATTAAGCTAAGCTTTCCTACACCTAAGATTCTAAGTTATAAAAAACACAATACAATAAAAATACTATGCAGTGKTTTGCCTGCCCAGAACCCCTGACTTACAGTGAGCCATTTTTCCACTCTCAAGTCTCGTGGTTTGCTTGGCTTGCTATCCTTCTACCAATTTCACAGACAGGCACCTCACTCATGCTTAGCCAACTGAGTACCATTATTTTTTGAGGACCAAGCCTGGACCTAGGAAGGATTCATAGTCTAAACCCCACGAGAGACAACACACCCAACCCTTTCTCCTTCTTTCCTGACTTTATTATTTAGAATAAGAAAACTGGCTGCCCATTAATTTTTAGCCTGTGTGTCTACAAACTCTCCTGCCTCCACCTCTGGAGTGCTGAGATTACAGATGGGCATCTCAATGCTTAGCTAAGAAACTTTCTGGAGTCAACGCTCAGTGCTAGGTGCCTGGCCCACCTTTTTTTTTTTTTTTTTTTAAATGTCTACTGTCCAGAGAATCCTGTGCAAGCTCAGCTTAGAGGGTGATTACTCCATACCCCCCAAGTGCCTATGGGTCAGGTAAAGCCTACACCAACTTGGATGCCAAGAGGGAAGCTCTAAACCTTGAGATAGCGTCAAGTCCAAATGAATGGCTGAGGTCAGCACCGTCAACGTTCTGACGAAGCACAGCAATGCGCAGGAACAGGACATTGCCTTCACCCATCGGTGCTGAAGTCAGTCTTATCTGGCTACCCRGAGACRGAGATTTTGGGYCTACTGGAGACACCTGCTTCTGCACYGAAAGCCTCCTGAAGGGCCTGGGGGCTGACTGAGGGCTCCCTTGAGACCATCTGCTCAAGTACCAACCAGGAGCTGCCAGAGATTAACAGATTGTGTTAGGAGACGTTAAAGACCAATCTGAAACAGGATGCCATTTCCAACACACCTGGCRACTTCTGCAAGCTGAAGGCTGCTCTTGTCAAAGGAAGAAGAGCAGAGGAGGTTCAGTCAGTGACTACGACCTGACTGACCAGGATGCCTGGGAACTCTATGATGCTGGGGTGAAGACCAGTGGAACTGGTGTCACCAAGTGGATAGACCACCTCTAAAAAGTGTTCGAAAGGTAAGAGCAACAGCCTTTATGACATGCTGGAGACCATCAAGAAGTAGGCCAAAGGAGACCTGGAAAATGCATTCCTGAACCTGGTCCAGTGCATACAGAACAAGCCACTGTACTTTGCGATTGGCTGTATGACTCATCAAGGACAAGGGAAATGAGACAAGATCCTGATTGGAATTRTGGTCTCCCAAAGTGAGGTGGACATGTTGAAAATCAGACCTGAATTCAAGAGGAAGTACTACATCCAGCAGGACACCAAGGGTGACTATGGGTGCTGCTGTACCTGTGCAATGGGGACGACGGAAGGGCTCGGCACAGTGCAGCGCCCATTAGTGGCCTTACCTGTGCTCCACCTAATAATCTAGAGAACCAGCTTGCCACTAATGGACCCCTGAGTTTCTYCCTGTGAGGATGATGATGACCCTTAGCACGGTCCGGCTTTCCCTTTATTCTCTCCTCTATACCAAAGAAATGGATATTCCTAGAAGGATGTGTCATCTGTGATATGAGACATGACACTGGTTCTTGTGTACGGTCATGAATAAACCATTTTTCCTTTAGACACAGAGAAAAAAAAAGAAACTTAGTTTTGAAGATTGGGCTTATAACCTAAAGCTATTTTTTTTGTTTTGTTTTGTTTTGGTTTTTTCCCGAGACAGGGTTTCTCTGTGTAGCCCAAACTCAGAAATCCGCCTGCCTCTGCCTCCAGAGTGCTGGGATTAAAGGCGTTTGCCACCACCGCCTGGCCTTTTTTTTTTTTTTAAAGATTAATTTATTATTATATGTCCGGCTCTTTTTTTTAAAAGATTTATTTATTATTATATGTAAGTACACTCTGTAGCTGTCTTCAGACACCAGAAGAGGGCATCAGGTCTCATTATGGATGGTTGTGAACCTCCATATGGTTGCTGGGATTTGAATTCATGACCTTCAGAAGAGCAGTCAGTGCTCTTAACTGCTGAGCCATCTCTCCTGCCCCTAAAGCATATTTGTTAATCTATGCAACCCTCCATCTTCCAAGGACAAAAAGGAATACTAGTAGTGATAACTGTTTTTATGAGTAGACTATAAAAAAGTATTTATGACAAGTCTCTGAATACATAGCAAACTTCTAATTACTGTTAATAATTACTAACGCTTTTCATCTAACTTGGAGTAGCTGGTTAAAAGAAGCTTAAGAGATTAGTGGGATGGCTAATGTTGGTTGTCGACTCAATTCTCTTGGGAAGAAGGAAGCTCAACTGAGGGACCACCTTCAGACTGGCCTGTGAGCTYGTTTGTAGAAACTTCTTGATTATTGACTGGTGTGGGAGGGCCCAGTGCACTGTGTGTGGCGCCACTCCTGGGCAGGCTCTGGGTGGCATAAGGATGGGTAAGTGTGAGCCTGGAGCAGGCCAGTAAGCAGTGCTCCTCCATGGCCCTTGCTTCAGTTCTTGCCGCTAAGTTCCTGCCCTACCCTCTCTCAGAGAAGGACTGTGGGAACTGGGAGTTGTGAAATGATCCCTTTCTTCAAGTTGCTTTTGGTCCTGGTGTTTACTAAACAACTAAAACCCATCTGTTGATTTGACTCTTCTCTGAGAGGCCCACATCCATGTTCTCTGGTGTGTTTTGTCTTGTAACCCTCATGTTTAAGGTTTATATTAAAGTCCCCCAGCCCCCAGACGGGGTTTCTCTGTGTAGCCCTGGCTGTCCTGGAACTCACTCTGTAGACCAAGCTGGCCCCAAACTCAGAAATCTGCCTGCTTCTGCCTCCCAAGTGCTGGGATTAAAGGCGTGCTCCACCACTGCCTGGCTATATTAAAGTTTCTTTGAAAACTCCCAACTCTACTTAAAATTGAAACAACTTATAGAGTTTCTAGACGTGTCCCTCAAAGGCTAGCATGAAGTACCGGCCATGCTAGCAGGAAGATATAAGCTCAAAGCCCAGAATATGCTGGGTAGGGACTTGTGCTGTGCTCTTTTAATGCCAGCACAAGAGAGGTGGAGACAGAAGGATGCCCACTGCATGATGGCCAGTCAGTCTGGTCTAGCCTAAGTGATGAGTTCCAGTCAATGGGAAATGTTCTCTCAAATGAGGTAGGCAATGATTCTGATGATGACATATGAGGTTGTCTTCTGGCCTCTGTATACCCTCACACACACGTGTATATGTAAATCCACCCAAACATACCAGCACAGGTATGAACATGCACAGGTATACACACATTTAAAAAAAAGGATCCTGGGGCTGGAAAGATGGTTCAGTGGTTAAGAGCATTGATTGCTCTTCCAGAGGTTCTGAGTTCAATTCCCAGCAACCACGTGGTGGCTCACAAACACCTGTAATCGAATCCGGTGCCCTCTTCTGGTGTGTCTGAAGACAGTTACGGTATACTTACATATATAAAATAAATTAATCTTTAAAAAAAAAAGGATCCTTGGGGCTGGAGAGAAGGCTCAGCAGGTAAGAGCACTGGCTGCTCTTCCAGAGGTTCTAAGCTCAATTCCCAGTACCCACATGGTGGCTCATAATCATCTGTAAAGGGATCTGATGTTCTCTCTGGCATGCAGGTATACATGCAGTAGGGCATTGAAAGAAAGAAACAAACAACCCTTGAAGTCTAAATATATTTTTTTTTATTAAATAACCTAGAGTAGATGCAAAAAGATGGGGCTTCAAGACCTCCAGTCAGCATACGCACCTTCACTGAGGATAAGTGTGAATCTTTTATAAAACCCAGCAGTGTGCACGTGACTCCTGCTGTGTTCTAGCTCATTCTGTCTTGTTTATTATGTTAAGGGGAATCACTTAAAACTTCTCAGTAGATTTTTAACAGGGTCTTGAGATGCAACCCAGACTGGCCTTAAACTCTTGATTCTCCTTCCTGAGCCTCCAGTGTGGGGATTATAGGCAAGCCCAATTTCTTAAAGGATAGTGCCCCCTCCCCACTTTTAAACTATTTTAGTGTTAATTTTTGTTTTGTTTTTCTTTTTTTGTTTTTTTGAGACAGGGTTTCTCTGTGTAGCCCTGGCTGTCCTGGAAGGCTATCCTGGAACTCACTCTGTAGACCAGGCTGGCCTCAAACTCAGAAATCTGCCTGCCTCTGCCTCCCAAGTGCTGGGATTAAAGGCGTGCAC
>BDUI01000670.1:32407-44500 GCA_002335545.1 Apodemus speciosus | reverse complement strand
CTCGAACTCAGAAATCCGCCTGCCTCTGCCTCCCAAGTGCTGGGATTACAGGCGTGCGCCACCACCGCCCGGGTGCACATGCTCTTTCTGGCCCCCATCTTGTCTCCCAGTCTGCACGGTGATTTATTTTCCTGGTCCCATTCCTTAGGATCAGTGAACCCGCCTAAGAGCTGCCTCCCAATAAACCATATACACACAGTCTCCCATAGCTCAGGCCGGCCTTGGCTCCAGTACACAGCAGATGACCTTACTTTTCCTACCCTCCCTCTGCCTTCTCAGCAAYGGGGTACAGGTTTATGCTACTACCCTCATTTCCAGAATTTTCATTTAATTAATCCATCTTGTTGAAAATCTAAGGTTTTTGGTTTTTTTTTTTTTTTTAGTATTTTAAACAACCTTGAAACAAATATTATACACAGTTTTATGTGACTCTGATTGATTTTTTTTCAAGTACAATTATAGGACATCATTTTAGGTTTAAAAAATAGTGAACAATTTCTCATGCTATTCGAATATTTAATATTAAGTGCTTATTTAATATTCCTCTTTTAATTGTGTCATGAGTTTCTCTTTAAGTTTTATGTTTCTACTATCAAAGGCACATCAATTATGTGTGGATCCTCTCAGGTGAATTCATTTTCCCAGAAAAGAGCCCTATTAGAAACGCAGACTTGTGAGTGAGGCGAGGAGTCAGAGACATCATGGATCAGCATGCCGAGTCCAGAAAAACACCCTGGTACTCTCTTGCAGGCTGCAGGGTGATGTAGTGTCTTGCTGCTTTCCCCACAGGCATGTAAATCAGCCCTTTGTGGTTCATCTGAAGCCCTGCGTTCTGAGGAGACACCTGGTGCCTCCAATTCTGAGCCTCTTAAAACATCCTGTAAGAATCAACCTATTTTCCATTCTCATTACAGTCGGCTACGGTTTCTGCTTTTTAAGTCTGAACTTTTAATCACTAACATCTTAGTATAGTTGAAAACCACTGACATGTTTACTGATCACCTGTTATATGTGAGCAGGAGAGAGAGGCAAGAACATGGTGGTGAGAGCCAATCTTGGCCTTTTCCAATTTTCTTTTCTCGCAGGATCTCACACAGCTCAGGCTGGTCCTGCTCCATAGCCGATGCTAACCTTGGGCCTGGGCCCCAGAACTCAGGTCCTCTTGCTTGCAGTAAGCACACTCCTCAATCCATTTTTTTTTTTTTTTTTTTTTTTTTTTTCTCTCAGGCTCTCATGTCTCAAGAGGAGGGCCTCAGACTCACTATGAAGCTGAGGATGACCTTGAACTCCTGCTCTTCTTGCCTACACTTCCTCAGTGCTGGGATTACAGATGAGTACCATGCCTAGTTCATGGGATTCAACCCAGGGGCTTATGCATGCTACTGTGCTAGCTACTTTATTCAACCTGACACAAGCTTCTGAGAAAAGGGAGCCTCAACTGAGAAAATAGGAGACTGGGCTGCGGCCAAGCAAGCCTGAGTGCATTTTCTTAATTAGTTACTATACGGGAGGACCCATACCATGGTGGGTGGGGCCAGCTCACGCTGGTGGTGGTGAGTTCTATAAGAAAGCGGGCTGAGCAGGCCACGGGGACTGAGCCATAAGCGGCACCCTCCATGGCCACTGCATCTGTTCCTGCCTCCAGGTTCCTTCCCTGTTTAAGTTCATGTTATGACATCATGAACAGTGACGTGGAAGAATACACCTAACAAACCCTTTCTTCCCCAGCTTGTTTCTGATTATGGTGTTTCGCCATAGCAACAGCAACCCTAAGACACCAGACAAGCCTTCCTGCAGCTGAGTCACACGCTCTGCCCCTTTGCTGTATTTTCTACTGCAATGTATTTTCACTTGTAAAGCTGACTTCCATATTAAGGATATTAACCCTTCTGAATATACTAATTTTTTCCTAAGAAATATTAATCACAGGACAGAAATAGAAAACCACTACAATTGTGCTCCAAGTTAAGCAGACACACATGCAGACTTTCTGAGACTAGGTCTCACTATATGCAGTCAAGGCTTGCCTCCGACTTTCATCCTGCTTCAGGCTTCCCAGTGCTGAGATTACATGTATGTGTATGCCATGACTCCTGGCTTCAATCCTTGAGTTGTGCTGGCTCTCTAAGTTTCAGAGGCCAAGTAAAGGAACATTACATAGAGGAAAACCAAGTGAAAAGGAAGAACCTGCCCAGATGCCATTATTGTGTTCCACGGATTTGGATGTTGGTGTTCCCAAGTCTCTCATGCTGAAATCCTAACTCCAGAACACTGGGAGGGAGAGCGTTTGGGGAGTGATTAGGTGATTAGGGCAGAGCCCTCATGCATGGGATTAGTTCCCCATAAAGAGGCCTGAGGGAGCTCATTAGGTGCACAGTCCCACTGTTGTAGGTTAGTGAAGATAAGAGTCTGCAGCAGGAAGAAGGCCCTTGTCAAGGCAAATACATCGGCTGTCTCAACCCTGAACTTCCCAGCTCCAGAACAAATTCCTGCTATGTATGAGCTATGCAGATTTCAGTACATCTTTGTAGTGCCCAAAGGGAGTAGGACAGTTGTYAAGCTGAGGTTTTATTCTAGGAAAATGAGTCCTAAAGAGAGGACACACTGAAGTGCTTATCTTTGTGGGATGTCTGACCTGTCTGTCGACTTTCCTTACAGTTCTCTTCCTCAACACACAATGTTCTTTTCTTGCCTTCCACACCACAAGACTGGCAGACCAGCTGTGACACAAGAAATTTCAGTGTTAGTGCGACAGCTGGCATGCATGCAAGCAAGCAGAAGGGCATCTGGCACTTAGTAAATCTACCTTGAACCCAGGAAGGAGCAAACTGATGCAAACGCCAGGAGCAGAGATCAGCGGGAAGGGCATTGTGGCTTTCTACTCAGGGAGACTGCATTTTCAAGAAAGGGGCAATTGTAAATTATCAGATATGCTATAAACTGAATTCAGGTACTCTCTGAGAGCAGGAAGCACCCTTACCTGCTGAATCATCTCTCTGGCCACAACATATACTTTATATAACTAAATGCTCCTTTCAGAAGAAGAAGAAGAAAGAAGAAGAAAGAAGAAGAAGAAAGAAGAAAGAAGAAGAAGAAGAAGAAGAAGAAGAAGAAGAAGAAGAAGAAGAAGAAGAAACAAAAACAACAACAAAAACCAAAAGCAAAAGCAAAACAAAACCCCCTTGAAAAAACAAAACTTCATACAGCATTATAGACACCAAGCCAAGACAAAGTTCACATCTGAACTGGAATATTGGATAAACTGGAATATTGACAAGAATTTCATACGACTAAATAGAGGATGACTTGAAACAAACCAGGCTTTCCAAACTAAGACCACAAATTCATGTGCACATGTCCTTACAAAACAAATGCATTAGGCGTTTCTTTTGCTAGATCCAAGTAGCTATATTGCTATGTCACTGTCCTCAGGACCCAGGGACTTGAAACCCCTTCCAGCCAACCTTCTAAGAAAGTGTTTAAGAGAAGTTACATGAATGCTTACGACTTACTTTGTTCATAGAGGACGAGAGGCTGGGTAGGTTCTAGCTAAGTCAGAAGCCCAGGCAAAATAACAGACCTGCCAACTTCTCTGCTCGTCTGCTCACCCCTTTTAATTGGTTCTGAATGTACGACATTGAAAATTAAGATATGAAGTTTTTAAAAAAATTATTAAAACAGCAAAAAATGTAGTTTTTCATGCTTTAAGTTTAACATAGTACAGTCTAAAGAGAAACACATCTTTATTCCATGAATGGAGCATTTAAATAATAATCACACAAAACAATCCCAACCACCAGGACATTTAAGATTTTTCTCAGAAAACACAATTCCCAAATTTGAAAATCAAGCACTGTATCTGCAAAAACCTAGAGGTAACACATACTGCATTGTAAGGTCTCTGCTTTGCACTTGCAAAACCCTCTGAAGTCTCAATCTCCGGCATAATGTTTCCCAGATGTCTAAACTAGTTGCCATGCCAACTAAAGCAGCTTAAATTAAATGAGGGCCTGAAGCGGCACCTGCATCACTCCAGGTCTGTTGCACATTAAATAAAGCTCTCTTGACAGGGCCTCAGAGGTGCCATTAACTTGAACAGCATCTATCTGATTATTGTTTGAGTAATTTAATGAGGGTCTCCACACAAGAGTAAAAACAGGGTACTATTACCCTCTCTTGGTCCTTCTAAATGGGACAGCCTCTTTAACAGCTGGCATACCTACTGGGTCAATGACTTTGCGATGGTCTTTTAAGTTATCATCGGGTAAAGATGACCTATAGAACCAGTGCTTAGGCTTCCAGGAGAATATTAGCAGATTAACCATTTCCTAGATAAAAACTTGTCATTAAAAATAAGATCATTAAATACACACTGTGTATGGTGTGCCAACCTCAGAGTGATTTGAACAGCCCTGATATAAAATAAATTGCTGCTGATTGCAGCAATTAGTTAAGTAGCTCCATGAAATATGAATTTCAAAATGTGCTGATTTGCTGCAGAGAAACGACGGATGCAAATGAATAATGACAATCAGGTTTGGGAGCAGGCACCGCAGTGCTCTGGCGTCCGGTGCTCAAGTCAAAACAACAGTGTCTCTGCGCTGAAAGTTAACATTTCAAGTTTCTTTACTGCTTTCTCAAATATTGGTTACCAGAGGATGTTACTTTAACAGACATACAAAACCAGGCTAGAGTTTATGTTAATTAGCAGAGGTCACATTACCAGTCAGGACAAAGCCAAGACCTTACATTTCTTTTTTTTTTTTAAAGATTCATTTCTATTAGTTATTTTATTATTACATATTTGTGAATGCAGGGTGGTGAGGTGGTTAGAGCACGTGAGCACAGGTACCTGCAGAAGTTGGAGAGTCTCCTGAACATGGGGCTGGGTATTTAACAAGTCCTCTGGAAGAGTAGTATATGTCCTAAACTACTGAGCCATTGTTTCAGCCCATGGTCTGAGATTTCCTGACTCCAATTCTACGCTTTCTTCACTGGAACATGGCTTTACATACCTACGACCTCATGTTGTGAATCAAGCATCACCATGGTATGCAAATGCCATAGTTCTTTTTCTACTGCTGTGAAATAACACCACGAACGCTTGGGAACACCCTACAGCTCCATCCTGCAGGGAGATCAGGGCAGGAACGCAAAGCAGGAACCTGGATGTGGGAAGTGATGCAGAGGCTATGAGGAAATGGTGCTTACTGGCTTGCTTAGCCTCTTTTCTTAAATACCCAAGACTACCAGCTCCRGGCAGCCAAAATGGGCCCTTCCACATCAACCATCAATTAAGAGAAATGCCCCCATAGGCTGGCCTACAGCCCAATCTTATGGAGGCATTCCTATTTACCAGTAATAAATATACCGAGTCTGGGAGATGACACAATACTATGTTTAAACCTGCATTAATGATGTTGAAGTCTGACTCTTTGCCTTTTCAATGTAGAACATCAATTGATACAGCAGATGATGCTACCCTTCTGCTAGTAACTGAAAAAGAACAAAGGTTAAAATGTATCTCAGGAGGGCTGGCTCAGGGGTTAAGATTAGCTCTGGTTGCCCTTCCAGATGGTTCCCAGGTTCAGTTCCGGGCACCCACCTGGCAGCTCACAACTGTCTGTACCAGTTTCAAGGAATCTAGACCCTCACAAAGACACATGCAGGCAAAACATCAATGCCCATAAAATTAATTAATTAAAAAGTATCTCAAGTACACATCTATTTCACTATTTCTTTGCCTATTTCCACTTCCTAAGCATCCACTGTCTCTAGTCTTGTTTATTTTATCCTGTTAGTCAGATTTTACAACTCTGAAAATCCATGAATCCACCCATATAAATTCTCCATCCATATAAATCATATGTGGTTACTTAAATCACTTCATTGTCTCTATTACTTTTGAGAGAAAAGAAGAATGACTGTGTTCCCTTCCCCCAACATATTATGTACATGTATGATAAAAAGGTCCAGGGATCCCAGGGTAATTTTTGGTCTTCGGTAAGATAGAGGGGTAGGTTATTGGCCCTTAATAGGAAAACAGACAAATATAAATTAGATTATTAGAAATATAAGTCAAGCCTTTGTTTGATAAGAAGTCAAAAGTACTGTAAGTTTGGAAGTCATTAGATGATAAAATAAATGGAAGCAGGCTAGGGGTGTCCCTTAGAAATACAGTGCTTGCTCAGACGATGTCATGGCCCTGGGGTCCGTTGCCAGCAGTGGCAGGAGTCAGTGAAGGATGGTTACTGTGGTTAACTTCTTGGGCTTGCGGCGTTTTTCAGTGATGCCACGAGGGGCCTGAGGCAGCAGGACTCCCACTTTGAGGCCTTCCTGTGCTACACAGTAAGTTCAAGCCCAGCCTGTACAACTCAGTGAGACTGTCTCAAAATAAAGAGAGCTGGGGCTGCAGCTCAGAAGAGCACATACAAGGCCACTGTTCAATCTCCAGGACCCACTACACAGAAAAAAGGAAAATGGAAAAGGAATAAGCAAATATCAGTCTTTACTTTCTATCAAATGAAATGTCACATATAGGGTATTAATTAGTGCACCATGCTCGTATTTCTCTGCAAAAGACATTTACATATCATTTTTTAAAAATCCCTTTATCTCCAGCTGTAGGACATCTGCTGCTCAAGTCTTCTGACCTCAAGGCAACAGCACCCATGTRCATGTACTCCTACACAGACACAAAAGGATGCACATGATTAAGTAAAAGTGATCTTTAAAAACTCATGTAAACAGATCACTGGTAATGGAGTTATAAACTTAACCCCGATGACAGGACATCTTTAAAATAATGCACACTAAGTGTCTGCAGCAGAACTGGGCATGACAGTGACCAAACACCACTTTCTGCCAGACTGCCACAAAGGCTGCTTAGGACAGAATCAGAGGAAAAATACGGTTAAAAAAATATTCTGGGGATGATGGAAATGAGGTGGGACAGAGAGGAAGGAAAAGGAGGAGGGGTCTTCGGAAGTAAAAACAGGTTTGTATAATTTATTCCAATAGAAAAGGTTATGAGAAGATTAGAAGATAATCTAGAGCATCAATGGTGAGCCTTCCCTGACCTCTTGCTTCAATTAAAACAAATGTGAACTATGATCAATATTTACTTAACCCATCCTTAGAATGCTACATCTACTTTGGGAAGTAATTTAAGAACTCATGATAATCAGCTTCATGCCAGAAATACTGACTGCCCCAACTGTCAAAGGTAATCCTGCAGAGAAAAGGCAACACAATCACCACAGAAACTAATGCTAACATCAAATTCTGACCTTCTATTAACAGTAAGATGATTGAGTACTTTTCTGTTTTTAAGAAGTCATGATTACTCAAGTAGTCTGAGGCTGCAGGACTGATGCCAGGAGCATCTTTGTTTAACCATCATCATTAGCATCCATAAATACTGACTGGGTACTAAGTGGGTGTAGAGAGCATGCTAGCTCAATGACGGACAGAGAAAGAGGATGGATGAATGTGTGGCAAACAGTCAAGGGACTGAGGAGAGACTGGTACTGTATGAAAGAATGACATGGCAAGGACAACAAGGAAACAGAATTATGACACGCATGGACACAGACGCTTGGCCAAAAGAAAGACCAGTTGCTACAGTCTTCACATTTTGTTATGCACCTCAATTTACTTTGTTTTTTTTCTATTCCCACTAACTCTGAGAAGTCAGCCCTATTTTCAAAATCATTTCATCGAGAAGCAGGGCATCTAGAAGGGTAAACGAATGAGTCAGAGATCACACCAGCTCGAAGCAGACCTCTGGTGCTAGAGCCCAGCTCTTGTTCTCAACTGTACCCTGTTTGTTAAAAAATGAAGCAAACCCCAGAAATATAAAACCACATGACAAACYAAGAACAAAATAATTACACTTCAGAAGGGAAAAAGGCTTAGAAACTGAGAAGCTGAACAGACTTGGCGGGTGGGAAGGTGCTGTGATGCAGACCCTGAATGATCAGGGTTACAATCTTGACTGCCATTTACCAGCCTGGCAATGATCAGGGTTACAATCTTGACTGCCATTTACCAGCCTGGCAACATTAGGCAAGTTATGTAACTTTTCTGTGCTTATAAAATAGGCACAATGATGTTCTTGCCGGGATTTAGGCAACTGTGTTTAGAGTCACACAGTGTCTGGCACAAAGGGGGAAGGAATGAGGTGGCAGTCATCATCATCATTCTCACAAGGACGAAGGGCAGAGTTTATTAAGCCTCAGTACCCGGAACTGTGCCAGATGTTGGACATACATAATTCATCCACCTTGGTAAGGAGGGGTGCCATCAAGTAACCTTCTCAAGGAGAGAAGTTAGAAAGCTGGGCAGGGGATTAAAATATGAACTCAGGACTACTTGAAAAAAAATGTACGACTGTGTTCTTATACTTCCCTCTTTCCTTCTACCAGGTGTGTTGAGGTTCAGTGGTGAAAGACTCCAGGTGAAGTAAAAGAACATAAGTAAAGAAGAAAACTGACGACGTTCTAAATAGTTCTTTCGAGCCAATGGGATTTCAAAATGAAAGACCAGGCAATCTCAAAAGAGCATCACTGCTGAAGGAGGAAAAGACTATTCATTCTTAAGGAAGAGAGGTATCACCCTCGAGCTCAGGCTGGTCTCTGTCTTAACCTCCCAAATGCTGAGATTATAAATGTGTCCACTCCCGGCCAGTCACTTACTATCTTTTAACTTTTTGGCCTTGTAGTACACTTTATTTTTATTTTGGTTTTTTTGAGACAGGGTTTTCTGTGTAGCCCTGGCTGTCCCGGCACTCACTCTGTAGACCAGGCTGGCCTCGAACTCAGAAATTCGCCTGCCTCTGCCTCCCAAGAACTGGGATTAAAGGTTTGCGCCACCACTGCCTGGCTGTATTCTTATTTTTTAATTATTTTATTTTCCATTATGTATAGATCTTTTGCCCACATGTATTATTTGTGTACTACATGCATACTTGGTGGCTAGGGGCCAGAAGAGGGTGTCAGATCCCTTGGGACCTGGGTTACTTATAAGCCACTAAGTAGATAGTGCGAATTGAACCTGGGTCCTCTGAAAGAACAGTAGGTACTCTTTTTGTTTTTGTTTTGTTTTTCAAGACAGGATATCTCTGTGTTTAGAGCTGGCTGTCCTGGAACTCACTCCACTGAGATGGCCCATCTCTCAGCTTGTGTTGTTCATGTATTAATGCAGTCTCATGTGAGTTCTTCTGGTCCTGGAAAACATCATGTTCATCATAGGTACGTTCCTCCAGATTCAGTCACATATGTACAAAAAGCTCTTGTGCCAGGAAAAGAGTTTTCTATAGGAATGAGTCACTTTAAGAAGTAAGTAGTAGCCTGAAGAGATGATTCAGCAGTTAAGAGCACTGGTTGTTCTTCCAGAGGTCCTGAGTTCAATCCTCAGCACCCACATGGTAGTTCACGACTGTCTAGGGATCTGATGCCCTCTTCTGTCATGAAGGCAAGTAGTACAAACAGAGCAACAGATCTTAAAAAAAATGAGTAGGTCTAAATCTTTGGTTTCCTACAAACTGAAAATTAAAAAAGAGAACTCTAAGAGCTAATCTCTGTGAGAACTCAGGGAACTTCCTATGTGGATTCCTGGCATTAAGAACCAGCTACAGGTTAGCATCTTGCAACTGAGCACTGTACACATCTGAAACCAAAGCCTGAGCTGGCAAAGTGGTACAGTGGGCAAAGGCACCTGATGCCAGGGAAACTGACCAACTCCTGCAAGTTGTTCTTTAGCTTCTGCGCGAGCACCCCTCCCCCACAAGTAGATAAGAGTAATAAAAATAGCTGGCCTTGAACTTACTTTGTAGTCCATGCAGGCCTTGAAGTTTCTACCTCTGCCTCCTAAGTAGCTTTCACCACCAGGCCCAGTACAACCTAATCCGATTTTCTACCATCTGGTTTTCTTGCCTCCTCTAAGTAAGTATCAGTAAGAGGAAAAAGAGTTCCAATTAGATATGTAACATTAAACCTATGGCCAATTATGTGATCCAGGGGTATTAATATTTAACAACATGCATAGAGCAAAACATTAGAACCAGTAGCACAGAAATAAAGAGCACACTGGTAAAATACAGCCTTGTTCTAGTGTTAGGTCTATTAAGTTTCCTGAGGTACTGCTCTCAAATCGAGTTGTTAGCAGGAGACACAGCTGGTCTGTGAAGTAGCTAAGCACCCCACTGATTCCCCATATCCTCCAATTAAGGTGAGTCTGATGTATTTATAGTGGCTTCTGAAACCTCCAGGTCTCCACCTAGCACATGCATCCTGGTACCTAGCAACCTAAAAAAAAAAAAAAAAAAAAAAGAAAGAAAGAAAGAAAGAAAGAAAGAAAGAAAGAAAGAAAGAAAGAAAAGAAGCGGAATCACAACAGTGGAACATGACAGAAAGATCAAATACATTTAGTCCCAGGAGTTTCCTTAAGCCCCCACACCTGAATTGAGTCTGGCAGGCAGCTCACAAAGGCTAAGCAGAAGGATAAGCAGTTTGGGAGATGATAATAGGGCTCTCAGGCTTCTCAGGGGCTCAAATTAGGTGTGCCTTTGTAGATCTGATCCTCTAAAGTCCAGAGCTGGTGCATTTCATTCGCACCAGCTGGGGAGGTTTAGAGATATATTTATATTTTAATGGAGAGGTGAAAAGATTAGAGTGGAGCTCTCCCATCCCCCACTTCACCTGGAACAGAGGTGTTTCAAAGAGCTGGTGTGAAWAAGTTGTTCCAACTCTAGTGACTCTTTAAAGGAGAGAAGGGAAAAATTCTGAGTCAGAACTTTTAAACGGCCTCCTTTTAAAAATAACCTGGGTAACCTTCATGCGGATCGGAAGGGCTGGCAAAGGCCCTAAAGAAGATGTGACAATTGTTACAGGGAGGAGGTTCTTGAGATTTCAGGAGCAATTTATGCCAAAAATCTACTTAGTGAGAAAGACTTGGTAAAAGTAATGGAAAAGCAGGAAGGTCCACAGAGGATCCACTCTGCACAGATGGTTTAGCAGTGCTACTGAGTTGTATTAACCATATTTTCAAGGAARAAAGAACACAAGGTACTAGAGTTAGTCCATTCCAAATTAAGAGCTAAGACCTTTAAAATTTTCTTAAATGTTTTGCCTACATGTAGGTCATGCCCCACATGAGTGCTCAGTGAGGCACTCTGCAGCCAGGGTTGGACTGATCCCCTGGGACGGGCTTACAGATCCAAACCTGCATCCTCTAGAACAACAACCAGTGCTATTACTCACTGAGTCATCTATCATCCCAGCCCAACAACTACAAACCTTACTTTTACAAAATTTTACTCTATGGTTGGAGATGGCCACTCAGCAGTTAAGAGCACTGCCTGCTCTTCCAGAGGACCAGGGTGCAGTTCCCAGCACCCACATGGCAGTTCACACATGTAGTGAGAATTTTGTTTTTGTTTTAATCCCAGATACAGGATATAGGGCTGCTTCAGATTGTCCAGAGCAGCTGATTTGCCTCGTGCTCTAGCAGGGGTATGGATTTGCTGGTACAGATAGTTTCTGCAATTGCGTGACATTTGGAATTCTTGGGACTCTTCAGAGGGGATATAAATGCAAGGCCCTGAGAGGCAGAGGTGCTGGTGGTTGGTTTCGGCTGGTCACAGTTTATTACGTAGTTGTGTGCAAGGAAGAAAGAAGAAATTAGGTATCTGAATGGCAAAGATCAAACTTGCCCAGAGGAACTCAGTGCACCTAATCAGTGGAAGGAAGTCTGATAAGTTTCCTCTGTACCCCTCTATCCTTTCTTCCCTTCTATCTAGTGTTAGGGGGTTGGAAAGGGTGGAAAAAAGAAATCAACAAAGTAGCCAAAATCAGGCTACAAGTGGGCATGCGTAGTAGCAAGGGAGGAAGACGGCTGGGCTAAGGAAAGAGGATCCTGACGCCCTGACCAGAGGCTCTAGTATCACTCTCAAGCTCCACCCCCAAGCCCCACCCAACTCCTCCACTCCTCCAGCCCTGCCATAGCCCTAGAGCTCTTCAGGGGCACTTACCACCCATCACCCACACTTCTATTTAGGCATAAAGACTTACAGCACCAAACCACTGCTCAGGG